>PVLC010026072.1:0-23053 GCA_004027655.1 Graphiurus murinus | reverse complement strand
GTGCACGCTTGTAATCCCAGCATTCGGGAGGCTGAGACCGGAGGATCCGGGTTCGCGGCCAGCCTCAGCTACCTAGTGAGGCACTCCACAACTTAGTGAGACTCGGTTTCAAAATAAAGAATACAAAATAGGACTGGGGGTATAGCTCGGAGGTAGAATGCCCCTGAGTTCAATCCCCAGTACCGCAAAAAAAAAAAAAGAAAAGAAAAAAAAAAGAAAATTGCCTTTAGAATTCCAATCGAGACCCCCAGCAAGATGCCACCTCATGGCAAGACTGAGGGGGTTCCTCAAGGAAGGTGGGAAGAGCCACACTCTCGGTATCACCAGAATCTACTGGCTTCTACACTGTGAATGCATTTCAGAATTAGCTATGGAGCTTTTAAAAGCTCCCACCCCAGGCCTATGGCATCAGAATCTCCAGAGACTGAGACCTGTAGTCTTTGCAAAAGGTTCATGATGGCCATCCCTGGCCAAGAACAATTGAACTAAACTAAGAATTAAAAATGATATATGGTTTTAAACAGTATAAGGAAAATGTTACATTTGTCAGCTAAACTGAAATGAAAAGTTTTTGAACATTTTGGGAACTAGCCAATGGACATAAGTTCTCAAGTAGACATAATTTATAAATATATTTAGAAACTCCCGTAGTATTCTCATCTCCACTACCAGCATGCTGGAGAACTGCTGGTCCTCATCTGTGGGGTAGGGTGGACAGAGAACAAACCTCCTCCTTGCATACCATCTGTGTAAGCAAGGGGTGACGTGACTCTAGAGGGCCATGTCATAGCAAAAGGCCTGTAGCAGTCTGACCTTAATGTAGTGATTGATCCTCTCCACCGAGGTGAATCGAGCTTCTGTCTCAGAGGCCAGTCTGACTGTAAACTGGAACAGCCCCGTCAGCTAATAATGGAAAGGAAAAATCCAACAGAGAATTTGTTATGGGTATGCGGCAGGCAATGTGAGAACCACCTACATCTTTTTTTTTTTTTTTCTCGGTACTGGGGATGAACTCAGGGGCATTTTACCTCCAAGCTATACCCCCAGCCCTATTTTTTATTCTTTATTTTGAAACAGGGTCTCACTAAGTTGCAGAGGGCCTCACTAGGTAGCTGAGGCTGCCCACAAACCCGGATCCTCTGGTCTCAGCCTCCCAAATGCTGGGATTACAAGCGTGCGCCACCATACCCAGCTGAGAACCACCTACATCTAAAGGACTACAACTCAGTTATAAGAACTATCTGAGCACCTGCAGCAGCTGGCGTCAGGGACCTGTCATTCTCTAACATTTAAGACCATGCCTACTGGTCCTCATCAACTGCAAGGCTTGATGAACGCAGGTGGCACCAGATACTGACCTGGACAGCATAAGAGATGGCAAGACCCGCGTAGGCTGGGGGAATCTGCCCGTGCATGAGGACAATCATCAACCCGGTGGTGGTGATCAGGGCGATGCTGATGAGGTCCAGCCGCACAGCCAGCCACCTCATTGCACAGGTGAACAAGAAGAAGGGAGCTTGGTTGTCATCCAGTAGCTCCTGGTACCTGTCAGGAAGGTGGAACACACAATGGGCACATAAAGTACCACATGATCCTGCTCATGGATGATGTCAGAGCCTCAGTGCATCCCAGAACACAGGGCAAATACTTCAGTACTTTCTGTTCCAAACTGAGAGAATGCCACAGAAACTTCAGGAGGGTAGGCATTCTAGGCCTCACACATAGGAGGACACGGGGTTTCCTAATGTGAGTTACCCTTCCAAGCAAGAAGAATAAAAAAACAAAAAGCTGTAATAAAGATGTTAGGGAGAAACATCTACCTTAACAGCACAGGGAAAGCATCGGAAAGGGGATCCAAGTAAAGGAGCTTGAGCTAAGCGTTAGAAAAATACCTTAGGTCAGGGGTCATTTTCTCAAAGAAAGAGACTTACAAAGGCAAACAGTAGAAAGAGTCCAAGGCCGTGAAAAAGAAGCTCTCAGAGTGAGTGTGGGAAGCTGCATGTGTGTGCAGACCACCACCACTGGGCAGAACGGCACCTGTTCCCTAGCACCATGGAGTTAAGCAGAAGGGAGCTGAACCACGGTAAGAGGACTTGGGCAACCTCTACGTTGAAGGAGTGTGGCATTGCTGTCACGGGAATCCTAGAGAGATCAGACCCATCTGAGGGCTTAGGGCACCTTGTATGACCAGAACTTCAGAACAGGAAGTTTTGCTGGGCCCATGCACTTCGCTTAAAAAAAAAAAAAAAAAAAAAAAAAAATCACTTGTCAGCCGAGCGTGGTGGTGCAGACCTATAATCTCATTACTTGGAAGGCTGAGACAAGAGGATTGCAGGTTTGAGGCCAGCCTCAGACACTTAATGAGACACTCAGCAACTTAATGAGATCCTACTTCAGAAATAAATATTAAAAAAAGGGCTGGGAATGTAACTTGGAGGTAGAATGCCCCTAGATTCAATCCCCGACACTAAAAACAAAAATTTAAAAAAAAATTATTTTCCTCTTTACAATAAAATATGTACTCTTTAGAGAAAATATAGAAAATGCCATGAAACAGAGGAAAATGTACGAATTCTAGTAATTTCATCAGCCAGTTAATATTAACATTATGCTACATTTCTTCCCAGAACTTTTTCAATGCACTTAAATTTACTACATGTCTAAATATACATATTTATTCAGTATATTCCACTTTTTTAAAAAGTTAGGAAATATTTTTGAGTCATTTAACATTTTGAAAATAAATTTTCTACCTCCCTATTCTAAATTTTTAAAAAATATTCATTTTTTTGAACAGCCAATATATACACAAAACCAAAAACAGAAAAGTTAACAAAAGGTTCACCATGGAAGTCAGTTTTTCTCCTGCCCATCCTCCAGCTACTTAGAGTGCCCCCTTCTGGGGAACTAATAATTTATTGTGTGTCCTTTCAGAAATATTCTAAATGTTATACATGCAAACACATTCTCATAAGGTAGCATACCATACAGACATCTGTACCCTTCTGTTCACAAATATCAATTAGTACCTATAGAACTGTCTCGTTCTTTTTAAGGGCCACATAATATTCTACTTTATGGACATATCACAGCTTATTTCATCAGTCTTCCATTAAAGGACAGTTAAATTTATTCCAATCTCTTACTACAGATCTTCAGAATGACTACCTATGAGCCGGGCATGGTGGCACACGCTTGTAATCCCAGCATTCGGGAGGCTGAGACCGGAGGATCCGGGTTCGCGGCCAGCCTCAGCTACCTAGTGAGGCACTCCGCAACTTAGTGAGACTCGGTTTCAAAATAAAGAATAAAAAAAAAAATAGGGCTGGGGGTATAGCTTGGAGGTAGGATGCCCCTGAGTTCAATCCCCAGTACCGCAAAAAAAAAAAAGAGACTACCTATGCACATAAATTTCATAAACAAACAACATTCAATGTTGTTTCAATTAAATACCAGACCAATGTCAATGACTACCTTTTACTATATATTTATGTGTGTGTGTATGTGTGTATATATATCTATATGTATATGTATATGTATATCTATATATATGTAAAAAGCTGGGCGTGGTGGCACACGCTTGTAATCCCAGTACTTGGGAGGCTGAGACAGGAGGATCCAGGTTTGCAGCCAGCCTCACCTACTTAGTGAGGCCCTCTGTAACTTAGTGAGACTCTGTTTCAAAATAAAGAATAAAAAATAGGACTAGGAAGCCGGGCGTGGTGGCGCACGCTTGTAATCCCAGCATTTGGAAGGCTGAGACTGAAGGATCCGGGTTCGAGGCCAGCCTCAGCTACCTAGTGAGGCACTCCGCAACTTAGTGAGACCCTGTTTCAAAATAAAGAATAAGAAATAGGGCTGGGGGTATAGCTTGGAGATAGAATGCCCCTGAGTTCAATCCCCAGAACCGCAAAAAAAAAAAAAAAAAAAATAGGACTAAGGGTGTAGCTTAGAGATTGAATGCCCTGGGTTCAATCCCTAGTAACACACACACACACACACACACACACACACACACACACACACACAAAATGCACAACTCTACCAAGCATAGCTTTTCGGGAGCAAAATCCAATAGTTTCTAAATCTGTTTTTGTTTTCTTACTTACTCAGAAGAGACTTCCACCAAGCAACCGAATTTTAATCAGAGACTAAATCACTAATATCTTTAGTACAGAGCTTTCTAATCCTAAGCTCTGGCCTTGAAGGGACCGTTGGACTCCTGCTCCATGTTGGAGCACTGGCTCTCTTCACCACCCTAGCCCCCATGAGTACTAACCTGTGCAGAAACTCTTGCCCTTTGTTGTAGGCATGGATGGTGGCAAGGCCCTGGATGCTGGACGTGATGTGGGAGAGGAAAGGTGACTGCGTGATGTTGTCCAGGCGCTTCAGCTCCCGAATCAGGACCCTGACAAGAGAGTGGGTTCGGTGTCATGGAGGCAGGCTGGCAACTCTGGCCCTCCCCTGCTCTGGCAGACACGAATGCCCCTGTTTACCTGGAGACGACGTGCAGAACTGAGAAGAGGATGACAAGGGGCCCCACGGCCACGAGGAACCATGGGAAAACACCTGCAATCATCCCGACACAGAAGAACACCAGGATGACGTTCTGGATGAACATCTCAGCCTGGAACGGCAGGCGCACATCCACTGTGAAGACCACAAGGGAATGAGCATCAGACTCTTGGGACATGTTGAGAGTGTCAATTTTTTTCTGTTTTATTTTCATTTGTGTATGTGTGTGCATGTCATGCAGCTGTGTTTAATAGAAGTGGGAAGATGTTTAGCGCCAGTTACTGGGGAAATGTTTTATACCAGCCTATCGACGCATGAGACAAACCCCTGCTGCAGAGGCAGCAACGATGCAGTAGCAAACACTAGCCTTGGGGTGAAAGAAATCTGTGCTCACTTCTCAGCTTGGTCACCCAACAGCTGAATGCCCTCGGGCAAGTTTTTTAAACTTTCTGGACACTGGCTGAAGGAGCACCTACCTCACCAAGCTGCTGTGTGGTTTGGGATAAGGTGTGTGAACACTTCAGCACTCTGCTTCCTGCACAGTAACGCCTTAGTAAAGGTCAGGAGGCATCACCACTACTCTGTACCATGGGGAGTATGAAGCTCTGGGGCCACCACAGCCCACGTGGCGTGCACAGAACTGTCAGAGGTCACAGGTGTCTAGGAACCAATGCACGGCTCAGAGTAATCACGTGTATTGGAACCTCAGCTGTCTGTCCAAAGTCTCTCTGCTAACTCCATCCTCTGAATCTGCTCCCAGGTCACACAAGGCAGAATAAGAACCCGGAAGAAAGGTTTCTGCTGAAAACAGCAGCAGCTCAGGGTAGACAGAGCTGCGCGTTCAGGAACCATCTATGTAGGCCAGGGGTGGTGTGCTCTGGTTTGTGCTCTGGTTTGAGCAGGAAACAAAAAGACCAGTGAGAAATACCTTCATCCATATCTTTGGAAAACCGGTTGAGGATCCTCCCTGTGGGGGTAGTATCAAAAAACTTCATGGGGCTCCTCAGGATCCTCCGGAAAAGCTCGTCATGAAGCCGGGAGGAAGCTCGCAGTGTACCCTGGGGAGCAGAGGTCAATTCTTGCGTGTCCAGGACCCCACTCCTCAAGACATCCACTCCCAAGGCAGGTGCCCATGGTCAGGAGGCAAGGATGACGAATGAGAGAAGGCTGAGGGTGATGGGGTGCAAGGCATCTCAGCAAGAGCTATCCTGCAGCACTCAGAATAAACCCAGCAGATGCCACGCCAAAGTCTGACCAGGTCACCAGGGAGAGGAGGCGCAGCGGTCACCCACCACAGCCTACCTTGACGAAGACGACCCCGCGGATGGCTTTCAGGATCAGCATGACTGCCATGGAGAGGGCATAGACGCTGGCATAGTACTGCATGTGGGGGTTGTCCTTCATGCTGTCACTCACAGAGCTCCGGTTCCCTCGAATCACCGTGGTATTCTGTGGAGGCCCAAGGTTCTAAGAAGCGAGACCCCACAGACTGCCAGGAGCCCCTGCTCAGAACCACGTTCAAGGGGAAGGCACAGAGAATGGCCGGCCACCCTCTTCTCTCATTGCTAAGGGATAAGAGCAGACAGCCTGCTGATGTCCCGCTGACCAGCCTTGCAGCCCTATGGGTTGGTCAAGGATATTTTTCAGTCTTACATTACATTAGGGACCCATCTGTTTCCTCCTGAAAAAAGTCAATATTCATTGCCTCTTTTTTTTAATTAATTTTTTAAGCTGATAGATTAAACACACACACACACACACACATACACACACACACACACACACACACACACAGTACCTATTATTATGGTACCATGTCATGTTTCCATTGCTTCTTTTTTTCTTTTTTGGGGTACTGGGGATTGAACCAAGGGACATCCTACCTCTGAGCTACACCCCCAGTCCATTTAAAATTTTTGTTTTGAAATAGGGTCTCACTAGGTCACTGAGAGTCCCACTAAGCTGCTGAGGCTATAAGTGTGCTCTGCAGCCACCACACGGGGCATTCTATTGGTTCTTTTAAGTGAAAACTAGAAGAGTTTCCATAAGAATAGCTAGAGACTATGGAGAGGACCATGTTCTCAGACACATTCCTCTCCCACTGAGCGGTGACCTTACCCCACTTCCTTGCTTGATCCAGTAACTCAGCCACCAGGTGCTGAAGGCAGTGCTGCCCACATTCAGCATGAAAAGGGCCATGATGACCAGGAACGCCAAGGGGCCCCCTGCAGCCTGGATGTAGACACCATACACTGACCAGGGCACTGAACCCTGCCCCTTCTCTTCCAGCTGCACAAGCTGCCCTAAGTAAGAGAAAAAGAAACGTGAACTTAGAAGAGTGTGAAATAAAATTTTGCAGGTGGCCACAGATTTGGACTGGGTACCTGCACTGGGCCCAACAGACTGAAGCAACATAGGGTTTAATCACAGTACTAAGCTTTGGTAGGTTGCAGGGAGTACTGTAACCAATTATAATAAATCAACTAGCTAAGTGGCAACTACCTGGTTGGTTGATGGGCTAAGCTATGGCCAATTAAGTTGTTTTCTATGCTGAACTTCTTGCTGTCAGATCAATTGTTGGTAGGAATTTTCAGAACTTGGCAAATCATTGTTTTTTGTTGTTGTTGTTTTTGCAGTACTGGGGATTGAACTCAGGGGCATTCTACCTCTGAGCTATACCCCCAGCCCTATTTTTTATTCTTTATTTTGAAACAGGGTCTCACTAAGTTTCGGAGTGCCTCACTAGGTAGCTGAGGCTGGCCACGAACCCAGACCCTCCAGTCTCAGCCTCACAAATGCTGGGATTACAAATGTGTGCCACCACGCCCAGCTTGGCAAATCATTTTTTGTTTTGCCCCCAAATCTCTACTCAGTTTAATAGGTCTAAGGAGTTTCCTTTTAACACAAGCTACTCCTCCACACCTACGTCAACTAGAGGGCAGCAGAATCAAGAAGGCCTATAGTTTCATGGGGTTCCAGATTAGCATTACTTCCTCTTTACCACAAGCATTCATTCATCCATTTAACATTTACTGGTCACCTACTATGAATCAGGCCAGGATGAGGCCCTGAAGCAGCAAAGAGGCTTGAGACAAGGCCTCTGCCTGTGAGGACCTGACTGAGATCCTACCGCAATCTGGACAACAGGCAGATAAATGAGCATGTAAGAAAATGTGCAGGCTGCAATGATGGAACTTCCAGGGAGAGGTGTGGGTAGTCAGCAGGCAGGTTTCAGGGAAGACTTTCTGTGTAGTCTATACTGCTTCTTAAAAGTAAGCCAGAATCGACCAGGTAGGGAGACAATAGACAAAGAAAATAACATGAGCACAGGCCAGGAGTGGAAGGGTGGAACTGCCAAGAAGCATATACAGACAACCTGGCAAGTCAGCTAATTGGAATAAGAGCTTCAGGAGCAGCAGGAGAGCTGAGGCTGGGTAAGCAGGCGGAGGCCAGGGGAGAGGGCCTCTGAGCTTTCTCCTGCAGGTTAGAACATCTCAAAGGAATGAATGATGGGTGTGGAGATTTGACTTCTGAGCCTGCTGGGTTGGGCTGGGTGGATGTGGGGTGGTCACACTGTGAGAGCAGCTACTTCTGCAATAAGCAACCTCTTCCATGCCTCCCAGCGCCCTCTTCAAATACAAGCATTTTCCATGTGCTGTACCAAGAAAAAGCAAACACTGCTTTGAAAATGGGAGGCTACTGAAAGGCTTCATGGAGGAGAGGAAGCTGACTATTCTTTTTCGTTTTTGAAAGAGTCTTACTATGTTGCACAGGCTGGTCTTAAACTCCCTGGCTCTCAATAGCCAAATTATGGAACCAACCCAGGTATCCATCAACAGATGAATGAATGGATTACAAAATTATGGGAAATGCGCACAATGGAATTCTATTCAGCAATAAGGAAGAATAAAGTAATGTCATTTGCAAGAAAATGGAAGGACCTGGAGAATATTATGTTAAGTGAGATTAGCCAGTCATAGAAAGTGAAGTGGTATATGTTTTCTTTAATATGCTAGGGAGTAGCTGGGATACCAGACGGACTCCAGAGAATGGAAGAGAAACCTCAATGGAGCCAAGAAAGTGGTCTAAGGGAAGGAGAGGGGGAAGACCTAGGTTCATTAATAGAAATACTATCATCGACTAGTGTACATATGTGAAAACACCAATGTCAATCTCAGTACTCAGTATTGGGAAGGGGGGAGATGGGGAGGCATTTATGTCATTGTCAACATGATTTACATTATGATGTGAGACTATCATGCACCAATAAAAGCAGGTTAAAAAACAAAACAAAACAAAAACCTCCTGGGCTCTAATTATCCTCCAGCCTCAGACTCTCAAGTGCTGGACGATAGGAGTGTGCAACCAAGCCCAGCTTTGGTCTCCTGTCTTCAACTAGGTCTCGAAGCTATCTGTAGGGAGAACAGACTGAAAAGGAGGCAACTGAGCTGGGCGTAGTGATGCACATCTATAATCCCAGCAATTTGGGAGGCTGAAATGGGAGGATGGCAGGTTAGAGGCCAGGCTCAGCAACTTAGTGAGACCCTATCTCAACATAAAGAATAAAGAGGGCTGGGAATGTAGCTCAGTGGTAGAGTGTCCCTGGGTTCAATCCCCATTACGACAAAAAAGAGGAGAGGGGCAACTGTAACACTCTATGTAGGAAATAATAAGGGCCCAAACCAGGGCGGTGGCAATGGGGACAGAGTTTCAGGTAAGACAGGGTGACTGGCCAGCTGCTACAGGAGAGAAGGAGGTCTTCCTAGCCACGGTCAGATGATTGATGGTGACATAAAAATAGAGAGAAAGAGCCATACAGGAAGCCCCTGCCTCTTTCTTCACAGATACTGCTTAAAAATCTTGGAATAGACTACACATGCCTTGGGCACTTTGAGAGTTGCCAGCAGCCAGGTTGGTAGCTAAGGCAGATGAGAACAAAAATGCTCTCTAGTGATATTCTAATTTATGCTGCTGTGGCAACAAATAACAGATGGATCAGCTCTCTTTGCTGTTTGGTTTTTGGGTGTGTCAATAAAGTATCTTAAATCAGGCCGGAATTCAAAAATTCATGCTCATTCTTTTGAAAGAAAGAAGCAGAAAGTGATAAATTGAGCATGTCAACTCCTAACTTCAAAAGACTGCTGCAGTTTTAAGAACCAGGCCCATTCTCAAAGCAGAGCAAACCCAGGAAAGTCCCTGGATTCAAAAGGGTGAGAGAAGAGGTGACCCAACAGAGAGCTTTAAAACAAATTGCATTTTTTAAAAAACTTGAAAGTTGGCATGCAGCTTAAAATTCACAAGATGAAAATGCCCATATTATTGTAAATAGCTTCTCTAACTCCCAAGATTTGCTTTAGCTGACAATGTAACCAGTATTTAGAGTGGCTCCCTTTGCCTGCAGATGCCCTCTGGGTAACTAGAAGCAGGATAAAGCTTGGCATCCTTCTTTTATTCTATATCTGTCTCCTTTACTACCTTAGACTTTGGGTCAGGTCCCTGCTCAGCCCTGCATGTAGGCATGTTAATTATTTAAGAACTGTTCATCAAAAAACTAGTATTAGAATGTAATACAAGGCTTGTTTGCTTGTTTATTTTGAGGTACTGGGGATTGAATCCAGGGGCATTCTACCTTCGAGCTACACCCTCAGCCCTATTTTTTATTCTTTTTTGTGTATACATGTGTAGCACTGGAGATTAAACCCATTGGCATTCTACCTCTGAGCTATACCTCCAGCCCTATTTTTTAATTTTTATTTGGAAACAGGGTCCTGCTAGGTTGATTAGAGTCTCACTACTTGCTTAGACTGTCCTCAAACCTTCTGTGATCCTCCTGTCTCAGCCTCCCAAGTACTGGGATTACAGGCATGTGCCACCATGCCTGGCTATTTTCTTTCTTCTCTCTTTTTTTTTTTTTTAAGTACTGGGGATTGAATCCAGGGGCATTCTACCTCCAAGCTACATCCTCAGCTCTACGTTTTATTTTATTTTTTTAAATGTGCTTTTATTGGTGCATTATCATCTCACATCATAATGTAAATCATGTTGACATTGACATACATGCACACAGCACTTGAACTTTACTTTTTGTTCTTTATTTTGAAACAGGGTTTCACTAAGTTCCAGAGGGCTGGCTCACTAAATTGCTGAGGATGGCTGTGAACCAGCAATCCTATCTCAGCCTCCCAAGTACTGGGATTATAAGCATGTGCCACCATGCCCAGCTCAATACAAGGTTTATTATCCCTAAATTTTCCTAACCTATCTAGTTCCTCTTCAAGACTGAGGCAAGATTTGCAGCATCCTGATTTAGACCCCTGGAGCAATCATCTCATGGGAATTAACTTGCCCCCTCCCAGGATCAGAGGGCTAATAAACATCCTGTATTCTGTGAAGCCTCCTCAATTGATAAGGACTTCTCCAGAGCCACTTCCCAGAACCAGAACCAAGAATGGTCACCCAGACCACAGTGGACCAAGGCTACTTAACTATGCATACCTCTTCCCCTGCTCCAATTCTCCCTCTCTTCCTACAGCTCATGTAAGCAACCCAAAGACAGGGCTCACATGCTGGATCTCACCTTGCCTCCCTACAGTGGCCAGACTGATTTAAAGTTTCCTGCTTTCACCATTACCTTTTCTGCTTGGTTTTGGGGACAGGTGGCTAGAGCTGGCTAGGGGACCCCTGGAATAAGGCCTCTGATCACAATGAGATAATGGGTTTAAGAAGCAGAGAAAGCCAAGTAGGAAAAGTTGCTGGCTGTAACTCTACTCCACAGATCTGCCACAGCATTGTCAGGCCCAGGCCATGAGGACTCTGTCCCAACATACAGCTTCTGAGGATGAGGCATTCTTGTAGCTGGAATCTCTACTTTGTTCTACTTTGGTTGGGACTGACTTTTTCTTTTTCTTGGTACTGGGGATTGAACCCAGGGGCCTCTACCTCTGAGATATCCCCGCCCTCCAAGCCCTTTTATTTTTTGTTTTCAAAAATATTCTAAGTTGCTAATGGTCTCACTAAGTTGCTGAGACTGGCCTCAAACCTGTGCTCCTCCTGTCTTAGCTTCCTAAGTACTGGGATTACAGGCGTGTGCTACTACGCCTGGCTGTTGGGATTGACTTCTAAACTGCAGAGGTGACTGGTAGGAAGGAAGGCTATACCTCTACCCTCCAATCCAGTTTTCCTCATTCTGAATGACTCAGCTGTAATTCTCTACTCCTGCCCCACCCTGCATAAGAAGAGGAAGGGACAGAACCAAAGGCCTCTTGCTGCCCTGTTTAAGCAAACAGAAGGTGCCTCATAGTCTCCCAATATAATCTAAGAATTTTGTTATTTAAGAAACATAAGATCAGGTGTTCTATAATATACAATGCTATCAAAAATCATGAGTTAACACGTGGCACTATTCCTGATAAACTTTAATGACAAATCGAAACATCTCAAAAAGGTCATTACCTTCTTCTGGTTTCGCCGCTTTCTCCTTCTTTACAGACCCTGTTTTAGGACCCTTGTCTTGTGATTTCTTCTGTGAGCCACTGGTTTCCTTTTTTGAATTAATCTAATAATAGTTAAAAAAAAAAAAAAGAATGTCTCCAGTCATGATATGGCCAACCAGATGAACATCCATAGGTTACATTTGCTCTCCTCAAAGTCATTCAAGAGTTAACCTTCAAACATAGAAGATTCTGTTCTGTTCTCATCCTCTCCGAAGTTATCAGAGTTGGAGCCACTTCCATTCCTCCTGTCTCTGATCCACCACAACACTACATCAGATCCGTAGGTCTGACCATTTCCTGATGCTACCACACAAGAAACCCAGACCTCTCAGCCTGGTTCTGCAAGATTCTCTCCCATTTCACTGTTTCCCATGGCTCCCACTCTCTAGGCATGGCAGAATTCTTCACACCATTTCTTACACCACACTGCAACCTCTCATTTCTGTACCCTTGTGCAGGCAAGATCCTCCACTTGCAATGTGTTTCCCTTCATCCCAATCTCACTCTCAGTTATCCCCATTGAGATGGGTTCAAAATCGCACCTCTTAGTCAGGCGTGGTGTCCCACACTTGTAATCCCATTACTTGGGAGGTTGAGACAAGAGGATTGCAGGTTCGTGGCCAGCCTCAGCTACTTAGTAAGGCCCTCTGCAACTTAGTGAGACTCTGTTTCAAAATTAAGACTAAAAAACAGGGCTGGAGGTATTGCTCAGAGGTAGAATGTCCCTGGGTTCAATCTCCATTACCACAAAAATAAAGAAAGAAAGAATAAAAATCGCACCCCCTTTGTGAGGTGATTTACACCTTCCCCTGCTCTCCCTAGGCACTCAGCTGCAGGTTGCTACAGTTACCTGAAAGCACTGCCTTCCCTAGGACACTGCGGAGGACAGAGGTGATACTTTACATGGGGTCATGCCCTACACACAGGGACATTCTTCAAATGGAACCTCGGACAATGGAAGCCACGTAACCCATTTTGTCCCACTGTTCCAGATATGGCACACCTATTAAAAGTTAAACTGTGAGACAAATATATCACTTATACCACTTGAAATAATAATTATGTTTGCAGAATTGAAAACTTGGGACTTAATACTCTTCTTGTCAAGTTCCTGCTGTATCTCTCCATAGGAAATTCCCTAATACAGTTCTCTACATCCAATTCTCTTATTGTCAGCCTCATGTCCCCAGCAGGCTTTCCAACTAGACTTTTTAAATTGGCAATGATAAAAAATTTAAAATATAAAATTTACAGTCACATCTGATACATCTACATTTTGTATTTATTACAACATATGAATAAATGCTCTGTCTAAAAATATATTACCATTTGCTGAATACTTACAAGGGGAAGAATTTTTTTTTTTCTTGGTGCAGGGAATTGAACTCTGGAATATTCTACCTCCAAGCTACACCCTCAGCCCCCATTTTTTGTGGTGCTTGGAGTTGAATCCAGGGGCATCCTACCTCTGAGCTACACCTCCAGATCTATTTTTATTTGGAAACAGAGTCTCACTAAGTTGCTGACAGTCTCACAAAGTTGCTGAGACTGGCTTTGAACCTGCACTCATCCTATCTAAGCCTCCCAAATACTGGGATTACAGGCATGTACCACCACACCCAGCAACCTCCAGTCCTTTTCATTTTTTGAAACAGGGTCTCACTAAGTTGCTGAGGGTTTTGCTAAGTTGCTGAGGCTGGCCTTGAACCTTCAATCCTCCTGTTTCAGCCTCCCAAATACTGGGATTATAGGTGTGCATCACTGTACCTGGCACACTGCATATTATTTAATTTAATCACTGCAATAACTCTAAGAGGCAGATACTATCTGCATTTTTAAAATAAGAATGCTGAAGCTTCAAAAAGTTAAGTGACATACTGAAAGTATGCTTCTTCTACTATAACACACTGATTTAGTATTGTTTGTTTGTGGTACTGGGAATTAAACCCAGGGGCATTCTACCTCCAAGCTATACCTCCAGCCCTTTTAATATTTTATTTTGAAACAGGGTCTTGCTAAATTGCTGAAGCTGGCCTCAAACCTGCAATCCTCCTGTCTCATCCTCCTAAGTACTGGAATTATAGGTGTGCACTACCATGCCTGGCTAACCCTCATCCCTTTTTATTTTGAAATGGTCTCACTAGGTTGCTAAAAGACTTGCTAAAGTGCTAAGACTGGTCTTGAACCTAAAAATCCTCCTGTCTCAGTCTCCCAAGTACTGGGATTATAGGTGTGTGCCACCACATCTGCAAATTTGGTGTTTTTTGCTCTTTAGACATTTGCTTATTTTAGCTTCCTTCTTCTCCATTTTCCCCTCTGTGTCTACAGTAATGAGGAAACAATCTGAGGAGTCAAGAGTTCCCTATGAGTCATAGGGATCATAAACTCTAAATCTGGGTTTGGGTGTCTCTATGAAGTTTTTTTTTTTTTTTTTTCAGTACTGGGGATTGAACTCAGGGGCATTCTACCCCCAAGCTATACCCCCCAGCCCTATTTTTTAGTCTTTATTTTGAAACCGAGTCTCACTAAGTTGCGGAGTGCCTCACTAGGTAGCTGAGGCTGGCCGCGAACCCAGATCCTCCGGTCTCAGCCTCCTGAATGCTGGGGGTCTCAGCCTCCCGAATGCTGGGATTACAAGCGTGCGCCACCACGCCCGGCTCTATGAAGTTATTGATGACCCTGGAGGTCTGAGTTACATCAGAAGGCCAAAAAGCACCAGTCATGAACAGTTAGTGGTTCTGCCCCTGAAGTCAAGTGAAATGAAACCCAAATGCTGAGAGAAGACTCCCAGAAAAGGTCCCAGGAACTTTCTGCTTTCATCCTACTCCAACACCCAAGTGTCCTGGTAGCCCATAAAGAGCTTTTAGCCCAGCCTAAGTCACCCTTGGGACCCCAGGTGAGAGACCAGATAGCGAGCAGGAAAAACAGCCTCTTTGGCCAGTTCTAAGCATGCCTTGTGCTGCATCTAACTTGGAGCCCAAGGGAAGGTGTGAGAAGCCGCTGCCACTGAGTGTTGCACAGGATAGCAGGGCACTGCAAACAGAAAGAGTACTTCCACATCAAAGAAAGCACACTTATCAGAAAGCTGCTTAATTTTTCTGAGCTTCAGTCCCTCCCTCTGTAACAGTGGGGGATAATCATATTCACCCACAAAGTTCCAACAAATTGACTAAATAGGAAGGTATTTATAAAGTGTTTAATCCAATAACTGGGACCCAGTAGGTATTAGTCAATCATAAATGCCAACTCAGCAACCAAGAGACCATGGATCATTTCCAAATGTTCACAACGTATAATTTCCCTGGCACTTTATTCACTTTCTCATTAAAAAGAGAGCTTCACACTGCTTCAATGGAGGCTGATGGACTTTAGGAAATTCAGCTATGGCCACATGGTGGCAGACATCTTCTTAATAAGCTCTCAGCAGCAGAAGAATCCAGCCCACCACCCCTAACTCTGCTCTACTGGAGTAGAATCAGTATGTAAATGAAAGGGGAAAACAGGAGCCCTGGCCATCAGACAGACACTGAATTCAGCTGAGCTCTTCCCATGTATCTCTGTAGCCACATCTGCCCTGCACAGAAAAGCACACACACAAACCCAGAAAACCTTACCTCAACTGGGGGTGTCTCTCCCAGCAACAGGTTATTAAAAATGGTAGCATAATCTCCACTTAAATTCATCAGTTCCTCATGGGTACCTCTTTCTGTGATACAGCCCTCTTTCATGAAGATCACTTCGTCACAATCAACAAGGTACTGGAGACAGAGGCAAGGACAACACAGTATAGCTGACATTTGTGTACTCTACCCAGACCTCAGTTCAACAAGTCTCAACTGGAGGTGACTGAGCCACCCAGGGGACATTTGGCAGCCTTTGGAGACAATTTTGGTTGACACAATTAGGGGGAGAGGTACTCCTGGCATCCAGTGGATAGAGGCCACAGAGTAGCCCCACGGCAAAGACCAGCAACACAAAATGTCAACAGCACTAAGACAGAGGACCTCTGCTCTGGTTTACAGTGCATTGTAATATAGTTCAAAGAGCATTCCCTCTGTTTTTGGTGTGAATATGCCGGTGGAGCAACACCAGCCTTGCTGTTATATCTCATCCTTTCATGGCACTCAGAAGTACACTGAACTTCAGATTCTCTGGGGGCAGAATGGGGAATTAGCCCTTCAAAGGTGACAACTTAGAGGACAACAACCCTGAGCTCCTCTCAGAGTGGCTGCCTGTCATGGGATGACAGAGGGGGAAGAGTTTATTTCCCACTTACATACAGATGTGAACACAGTACTTTCCAAACTAACTCATGCCCAAACTCCATTTTCAGCAACTGCTCGCAGCCCGTTCACATGCTGATCTACACGCAGAAACTACAGTGTTCCAAGCATCTCTGATTCAGATAGCCAACCGAGATGCTAGGCTTTACTGGTACAATGGGACTGGAGGCCATTTGCTGAGGAAATTAAAACTGTTAATTCCAGGAACCTCTAGCTGCCCCACAGAGATTCCTCCCACCTCCCTGTGTCTGATCTCCCAAGGTAAGGCAGGCAGTCTAGGGTAGAGTGCACCATACCTGTAACTGGTGGGTAACAAACAGAACTGTCTTGGACTTCAGGTGCTTCCGGATAGCACTGTTGAAGATGTGGTTGCCCACATGGGCGTCTAAGGCACTGAGAGGGTCATCCAGGATGTAGATGCTCCTGTCACTATACAAGGCCCGGGCAAGGCTGATCCTCTGGCGCTGTCCACCGCTCAGGTTGGCTCCTCGCTCGCCAATCTACAGGAGCCCAGAAGCACAGCAAAGCTCCAGCTCAGGTCTGGATGAGTGCTCAGTGGTCACCTTAGTCACCACTCCTGTCCCCCACCCAAACGGGCTCCTGTTCTTGAATTCCCTACCTGGATGAACCTCCACCGTGACCCTTCCAGGAACTGGGGGGAATCAGCCCACAACCATCTGGATACTGATTTGTCTGGCTTTGCCACTGCCCCCCGGGGACCCCTCCAATCCATTCTCCATGCCATCGAAAGATCTTTCCAAAACACAAAACTCATCCCATCTCTCCTTTGCTTAAAACTCTTCAAGAGCATAAATGATAGACTCTAAACACCCAAATATGGATTACAAAGAGGGCTTTCACCTCTAGCTACCCTGCAGCTCTCACATCCAAAGCACCCCCCCCCACACACACACTAGGGATCAGAGACAAAATGATGTGCACATTAGGAACACACAACACCATGCCTTTTCCTATAGTGTGCCCACTCAGTTCTGGCACCCTCTCCTCTGTGAAACTCCCCCAACTCCTTCTTCACTCACACTCAAAGAAAGGTGGATGTTTTTTATCAGATTACTGTGTGCCCAAATGTTTGGGTATCCCATCCCTTGAACTGTAAGCTGCTTGAGGGTGCAGATTGTTGTCACATTCCTTTATATTCCCAGCGCCAAGCAGCTGCTGCATGTGTTGCTGGCACACAATGCTCTGGTTAAATGTTAAATTGTCAAATGGTAGCTGTCTCTGTGTTTAAAAATAAAATCTTGTCCTTAAAAATATTTGATTAAGTCAGAGGTTTTTATTTTTATTTATTTATTTTTTTTGCGGTACTGGGGATTGAACTCAGGGGGCATTCTACCTCCGAGCTATACCCCCAGCCCTATTTTTTAATTCTTTATTTTGAAACCAAGTCTCACTAAGTTGTGGAGTGCCTCACTAGGTAGCTGAGGCTGGCCGCGAACCCGGATCCTCCAGTCTCAGCCTCCCGAATGCTGGGATTACAAGCGTGAGCCACCACGCCCGGCTTAATTCAGAGGTTTTTAAACTTGACTCTAAACAGAACTGTCTGCAGGGCTTGTTAAAACCGACTGCTGGGCCACCCCCATTGTCTGATTCAACAGGTCTTGAGTGTGGCCTAACACTTTGTATTCCTAACAAGTTCCCAAGGTGATGCTGATGCTGCTCATCTGGGCACCATGACTTGAGAAATCTGAACTAATTACACCTTTTGCCAAATCCAGTTTGAGAGATTTAACTGAAGTCAGCTGAATACAACTGCCAGTTCTAGAGACCCCGGGGCAATTCACTGGAGACAAGCTCTAACAGTGAAGAGCATACGTTAGTTCCAGATATCCACCCTGGAAATTGTTCCAGAGCAGACAGCCAGAGAAAGAAAGATTTGTTCTAAGGGCTCTTTCTAATGGAGGAGGCTGGCAAAATGAAGTCCAGGAGTCGGTGGGATGGCACACACCTGTAATTCCAATACTTGGGAGGCTGAGACAGGAGAATTGCAGGTTTGAGGACAGTCTCAGTAAGTAGTAAGACTGTTTCCAAATAAGAAATGAAATCAACCTGGGGGGATAGCTCAAAGGTAGAATGCCTCTGGGTTCAATCCCCAGTATTACCCCCCCAAAACAAAATGAAGTCCAGGGAAAAAGCTCACCATGAATATAATTAACTTGTGGTTTTAAAAATATCTCAATAGAGTAAAAAACATTAACTCTGAATCAACAGTGGGATTTTGTTTAAAATTCACATGACATATGAAATACTTAAAACAGGTAGTATTACTATCCCTGTGCTAATGAACAAATGCTTTTCTAATATCAAGACCCAATGAAAACTCCTGGTGTGGTTCTTTCCCCAAGCAATTAGGATGCACCCTAGGAAAAGGCTCTGGCAGAGCCCCCCACCTCTCCTGAAGCCCCCCTGCTAAGTGCGTTGCAATGGTGGGGGCAGAAGGCCTATACCTCGGTCAGGTCGCTGTTAGGGAGAATGGCCAGGTCAGGCCTCAGGCAGCAGCTGTTCAGCACTGAGTTGTATCTGAAGGACACAAAATGACAGTGTCAGGGATACAGTTGGAGCGGAGCCTGCTGACGGGCTGCCTTGCATCTCACATGGCCAAGATGGAAAGCACGATAGAAACCAAACATTCCTTGCCTTTCTTCATCAAATTCCTTCCCAAAGAGGATGTTGTCTCTCAGAGTGGCATTGAGGATCCAGGCCTGCTGGGCCACGTAAGCGAAGGTTCCACTGATTGCAATGCTGCCCTCTAGAAGTGTCATCTAGGGAGACAGACACCATCCTAAGGCATCATAATTCACAACCATCAACCTAAGCCAACAGACACCCCAAATTCTGCAATGAGTCTAAAGTTTGGGCAATTTCTTTGGATGCTTTTTGGACCCAAGTCAAGTCCATACCCCACCTTGCTCCAAAGAGAGCTACAGCAGTAAAGAAAATCCCAGTCCTCCTTGCTTATGTGAGATGGGAGCCCAGCATAACCACGCTTGAATGAACAAACTGACCACTGGCCTGTTTTACGCTCTTTCTTCCTAATTGTAAACTCTTTTAACTATGGGAAGCACAAGCAAGAAGATCCTTTCAGAACTCCCCTGGAGGGGACACCATACAGAATTACAGCTAGTGCCTGCTTCAAGGTGAAGGCAGGCCAACTCATCTACAGAATCCATCCAGGACATTGGCTAGGTCAGCTGCTTCTATGGAATGAGGATCCAAGGGAAAAAATTCCAGGTTAGACTTGTATTATACAGTATCTATATGACAACACCAGACCTTTCCCTCAAGCATAAAGAGACTTTGTGATGAGTCATGGGCTTTTGCTTTTTGTTGCTGTTTGTTTGTTTTAGTACTGGAGATTGAAGTAAGAGGTGTTGTACTTCCAGGCTACACCTCCAGTCTTTTTAAAATTTTTATTTATTTACTTATTTATTTGGTACTAGGGATCAAACCCACAATGCTTGGTATGAACTGGCTTACCAATTTTATCATGGCTCCTTTTGGGATCAACACCTGATGTTTGTCTTGGATTAAGGATGCTATAGCTTTTTTTTTTTTTTTTTTTTTTTGTAGAACTGGGGATTGAATCCAGGAGTAATCTACCATTGAGCTACACCCCCAGCCCTATTTTTTTTTATTCTTTATTTTGAAACAGGGTCTCAATAAGTTGTAGAGGCCCTCACTAAGTAGCTGAAGGTGGCTGTGAACCTGTGATCCTCCTGTCTCAGCCTCCCAAGTACCAGGATTAAAGTGCGCGCCACCACACCTGGCACGTTGCTACAGCTTTGAAGCAAAGTTTTGTTAACTGGCCACATGGTACTGCATATATAAGCTTGTCCTCTCAAACACCATCACTCCCAGTATACATACACAGGTGTATGCCACAGACCATAACTCAGTAGCACCTAGCCACTTCTGGCTGCTGCTGCACAAACACCCACACTGAGAGCTGTCAATGCAGAGTCTAACCTGAAAGAAGCAGGGCTAGCATTTCAGCCTCCCTGTCAGAGACAGGGCTGCCAGGATTTGATCCAGAAGCCAATCCCCTCCTGGTTTTCAACCTACCATTGCCCAATCCACCCTGAAAAAGCAGCATTGTGCTAGACTGCTGAGCAGAACTTGGAAATGGACCTTTTCCTACATCCTCTGCTGTGTCTCATCACTGACCCTCAAATCTGGCTGATTATCAGAAACCACC
Organism: Graphiurus murinus; assembly: GCA_004027655.1. Lineage (NCBI taxonomy): Eukaryota > Metazoa > Chordata > Mammalia > Rodentia > Gliridae > Graphiurus > Graphiurus murinus. The sequence continues at coordinate 2,549 of PVLC010026072.1, read as the reverse complement.
TAGGAGTTTTTATGCTTAGTACTAAGACCTATGGCTGGGCCCGAGGACTGGAGAGTGTCATAAAGCAGAATGAAGCCCTCTGTGGGCTCTGCTAGGCACCACTGCTCTCCAGAGAAGCCATAGCTCACCAACTGTGACAGCAGATGCCAAACAAGGGAAGGAAGTAGCCTCTAACTAGAAGGCTACAGAAACCGCACCGGTCTGTAATATGTCTCAATATGAGTGATTCAGAGGACCGCATCTGCAGGAGCTGGTAATAACCCCACATTTATCCCACCTCAACTATTTAAAGTCAAGCTAATTTAATGCAAGCTTAAAAACATGTGTGTGTGTGTGTGTGTGTGTGTGTGTGTGTGTGTGTATGTATGTGTATATATATATATATATATATATATATATATATATATATATATATATATATATATTCCCCCCCTCTCTGATTATTTGGTTCCAAAACATTGTCTCAGTGGATGGTCCTGGCCCTCTGTTCTTCACCCTCAATGCTGACCGTCATCTGCTGGCCCTTCCGTGTGCTGTTTACTCACTGCCCTGGGATGTGCTTGTGTATCCAGATGGCTGGCCTAGCCTTCCACTGGACAGGAACACCTTGAGCAGATGACTTTTTGGGTGGTTAGGCTGAAAACCAATTCTGGAGCAAACCCTGATGGTCTAGTTTAACCCTGTGCTACAGTGGGGGGTGTCTGTCCATCTCTGTCACTTCCCAACACAGTCTGCATACCCATAGCACTCAATAAGTGAAGGCATAAGGAACAAATGATGCCTGCTGGGGCATCCATCAGTCTCGCATCAATGTCCTTGGCATTGACCAAAGTTCCTTTGGTTCCATCCTTCCTGACTCCCTTCAGCAAGTGAGTTCATTTTTCTTGAGACCTTTGCTAAGCAGAGTCTTGAAAAAGAAGCAGAAGATAGACAATAACAAAAAATCTTACCTGGCCTAAAATGGCTGAAATGAGAGACGTTTTTCCACTTCCCACACTGCCACAGATTCCAACCAGTTTACCCTGGATAAAGCACACGGGAAGAGGAAGGTCATTAAGAGACTATCATACAGTTAACCTAAGAACTTGCAATTTCTTTTTTCTTTTTGAGGTTTAACTTATGGTTTTATATTTTATACTTTATTTTGTAGTACTAGGGATTGAACTCAGGCATTCTACCTCTGAGCTACACCCCCAGTGCTTTTTTTTTGGAAAGAGAGTTTAAGTGGTGGAGGCTGGTTTCAAACCTTCCCTCCTCCCAAGTACTGGGATTACAAGTGTGCGTCACAGCCGGGCATGGTGGCGCATGCTTGTAATCCCAGCATTCGGGAGGCTGAGACTGGAGGATCCGGGTTTGCGGCCAGCCTCAGCTACCTAGTGAGGCACTCCGCAACTTAGTGAGACTCGGTTTCAAAATAAAGAATAAAAAATAGGGCTGGGGGTGTAGCTCAAAGGTAGAATGCCCCTGAGTTCAATCCCCAGTACCGAAAAAAAAAAAAAGTGTGCGTCACCACGCCCAGCTATATTTTATACTTTTCATTATCAGTTACATTTTCATGCTAAAGTAATTTGGTCAGAGCTGATTTTCCATTCTTTCAATTTGGACTTCTTCACTAGATTAATCCATATGCAACTCTGCACTGTCTCAGCCTTCATTGAAACTCCTACAGAGCTTCACATCACTCTGTTTCTGGGTACACTCCAAACACTATTTTATCTCAAAAAAGCAAGGACTACCAGACTGCTGCTGCTGCACAGACTAAAGCTCCTGGTGAGGAGGTCAGGCTTTGCAGGCTCACTATCAGCCCCGGTGATGACATGACCCACCATGTGTCCAACAGCAGAGCCCACAGCCACACCAGCTGCAGTGGATGCCACCTGGGCCATGAGACCTGGCTGCTGGAGTGCAGCAGCAGGTAAGCCAGCTGCAGATGGTGGGGCTACTTCGAGGGGGCTGAGCTGGCCTGGGTGCAACCCTCATCTGAGGGGCCCAGCTGGCTGGAAGGGCCATGTGGCAAGTTTGGCTTTGGCTTCCATACAGCATTTCAAGTGCACAACCACTCAGTGTGTAGAAACGTAAGACTCTCAGATCTTGCAATTTCTTTGAGAAAAAATGCATTAACTTTAGCCCATCAATACAGTAACCATCATCCTGATACGCTGACAAGTCATTTACCCCTATTTTCTCACTCCTTAACTGCCTACTTCCTAGAGATTCTGTGTGAATGCACTGAGGCAACAGAAATGGAAGCCCTCGGAAAAATTAAACGTACCACACACATTATGGTATCCTATAGTCACTTTAAGAAACTTTCAGTTTCTTTCAAAATTTGCTGATAATTCCATATTTCTTTTTTTTTTTTTTTTTTTTTGCGGTACTGGGGATTGAACTCAGGGGCATTCTACCTCCGAGCTACACCCCCAGCCCTATTTTTTATTCTTTATTTTGAAACCGAGTCTCACTAAGTTTCAGAGTGCCTCACTAAGTAGCTGAGGCTGGCCGCGAACCCGGATCCTCCGGTCTCAGCCTCCCGAATGCTGGGATTACAA
>PVLC010026071.1:0-23020 GCA_004027655.1 Graphiurus murinus | reverse complement strand
AAAGCACACCCCTAAGATTTCAGCACTTGCCTCCTCTGTCTTCCTTTGGATCAACAAACTTAATCCCTAATCCTGAAACATGCCAACAATAAACACCAGAAATATAAACACCATCTTTTGTGTATTTTGTTATGAATGTTGACATACTTTCTAGATCTCAAAAATACATTGTTATAGACCAAAAAAAGAAAAAAAAAAAAAACAGTTAATAAACAAGGACCTCATCATAACCCTGAGCTTTCTGATGTCATGCTTTGAATTTGAGATCCAACCATAACACAGATGCTTGTGTGCTTTTCTCACAACACAGGCACATGTTGTACAATAACAATGGCTGGAGACATAAAGAAAAGAGCAAAAATATTATGTTGTGTATTTCATAAAGTATTTCAGCTTTAGGCTGAGGTGGATATATACTCAAATCCTAGCTTGAATCCTTACTATATGACCTAGGATTCAATATCTTTAAATCTTATTTTTTACACTCTAATATTATTACAGAATCATGTAAGTTTAACTGAAATGATGTATATAAAATGTCTGTTTGGCCCAAACTGTTCAATCAATATGAGTTATCCATTTGTATTCTTTATGAATTTCCTGTATTAAGGGAAAATATTTAGAAACAAATAAGAATTATTCTGGAATTTTTGCTCTTAAAATTATGAAAAAGATTATTTCAAGTTGAGTAGCCACATATTTTTAAAAGTCAGACAATTTTTAGATTAAAAACAAGATAAATTACAGTGAAGAAATGACATGAGATTCAAAAGAATTTTTTATTGAAGTGCCTTTGAACTTAAAGGTTAGGTTAATTACCAAAAGCAAGTAATAAAGTCATAAAACCATCTAAAATTAGGAGTAATAGAAAGGAAACCCATAAATTGCTATGAGACATTAAATATATTCCATTGTATTTTTTAAAAAACCTTTGCAAATGTATGCCAGCTGATTCCAAGGTTGTTTTTAGAGAATCATGACAGTTTTGAATTATAAAAATCTTACTTAAGAAATAAGTAAGATCTGGATTGGCTTAGTAACTTTCTAAGGTTACATACACACACACACACACACACACACACACACACACACACACACACACTGAGAAATATCAGATAAGAATATGTACTGAATAGTTTCAATTTACCTCTCAAGTCGCTCTCTCCACCCTTCTGCAACCTGCTCTGTGTTCTGAAAGGCTGTTGGTTAAGTTCATCAAATGAGTAACATTAACAGAAGATTAGAGGGAAACAGAAGAGGGAAGTCAGGGCATATAACCCTACCCCCTATTCCCTTTATTCAGGACCATTTTGGGCTGACTCTATTTTTTGCTTAAGGTTATATTTTTTGCCAGGCAATTTTTACCACACAGCTGTTAAAAGCTACTGTTATGAGCCTCAGGTTATCACATTATCCTGTGCATTTGGCTTGTGCTCTGTCCTTCATTAAGTATTTCTAAATTACCCACTTGCATGTGCCATCTTTGTTTCTACTGAGGCCCTTTTGTATACAGAAAATATGTATTTAATAGGGAACTCAGATACTGTGATTCTTTAACCCCTCCTTAATATGGTTACTATAATTTTTACCAGTAAATTTTTGCTGCCCAGAAAGTTATTGATTTATTACACAAATTATAATAGAATGAAATCCCCAAGTATATTCATAAGATCAATCATTTTTGCCAGAATGCCATACACAACTGCTTTTTAAAAAATTAATGCATAGTTTCAATTTTAAAAGTGAAATTTTGTAAAAATATATATTTTAAGAGAATAAGAGCCTCGTAGTGGTCCACACTTATAATCCCAGTACTTGGGATACTGAGACCAGAGGATCCAGGTTCGAGGCCAGCCTCAGCTACCTAGTGAAACCCTCTGCAACTTAGTAAGACGCTGTTTCAAAATAAAGAATAAAAAATAGGACTGGGGGTGTAGCTCAGAGGTAGAATGCCCCTGAGTTCAATTCCCAGTACCACACACACAAAAAAAATAATAATAAGAAGAAGAACAGCCAGACACCACAAGGTAGTGTATGCCTATAATCCCAGTGCTTGGGAGACAGACAGGAGAATCGCAGATTCGAGGACAGCCTCAGCAATGTAGTGAGACTCTCAGAAAGTTAGTGACATTATGTTTCAAAAAAATAAAAAAATTAAAAGGGTTAGGGGTATAGCTTGTAGGTAAAATGCCCCTGGGTTGAATCTCCAATACCTCCCCCCATCCCCCCCACAACAGACAGACAATAGGAACGTAATACCAAATATTTCCAAAACTCACAGGGAAAAATAAATTCTTAAAACTGATTCAATGAAAATGCCATTTCCAATGGATTTTATATTAAACTATTTGATAGTTTATTTACTTTCTATCAAAGTTGTTTTATGCATTGGAGCATAATTTTATTGATCAATATGTTAGTACACAAGCATAACTACAATGTGCCAATGACATTAATTAGCAATAAAGAAATAAGTATAGGCACCTACTAGGAATACTTTTTCTCATCTCTTTTCCTATCATTTTTTACAATAAATGGTCTAAATGAGGTTTTCTCCACTACTAAGACATCTTCTGATGGCAAATTTAGCTATGTAGAGGTCCAGTTTTTCATGATTGTGGCAGTACACTTACTAGCTTAAAAGTAGCATTTTATTTACTTCCCATTTTGAAGTCCTGAGCATTTTATACAATAAACACATAAAGTTTCTAGTTGATCAGAAAAAAAAAAATAAGTTCATGGAATACAAACCCAGAATTTCCAGTCTCTAATTTTATTAGTCATGAAAAAGTAATAAACCAGGTGTGGTGACACATTCCTGTAATCCCTGTACTTTGGAAGCTGAGAAAGGATTATTTCAGGTTCAAAGTTAGTGCACAACAATCAGAGAGACCCTAGTTTTTTTTTTTTTTTCTTTGCGGTACTGGGGATTGAACTCAAGGGCATTCTACCTTCGAGCTATACCTCCAGTCCGATTTTTTATTCTTTATTTTGAAACCAGGTCTCACTAAGTTGCGGAGTGCCTCACTAGGTAGCTGAGGCTGGCCGAGAACCGAGATCCTCCGGTCTCAGCCTCCCAAATGCTGGGATTACCAGCGTGTGCCGCCACCACCATACCCGCCTAGGGAGACCCTATTTTAAAAACAAAAATAAAGCTAGGCATGGTGGCACAAGCCTGGGAGGCTGAGACAGGAAGATTGCAGGTTAGCAGCCAGCCTCAGCTACTTAGTGAGGTCCTCTGCAACTTAGTGAGACCTTGTTTCAAAATAAAAATAAAATAGAGCTGGGTATGTAGCTCAGAAGTAGAATGGCCCTGAGTTCAAAATAATTAAATGAATAAATAAGAAACCTGAGACCCTGTTTCAAAATAAAAAAATAAAAAAGGCTAGGTGTGTAGCTCAGAGGTAGAAAGCCCCTGGGTTCAATCCTCAGTACAAACAAATAAATAAACAAACAAACAAAAACGAAAAAGAGAGAGAGAGAAAATAAAAAGAAAAAATAATAAAAATGTAAAAAATGTATACCCCAAAATAAATCTGGAAATATTCACAAATTGAAGTTGACAATTATGAATTGATACATAAATTTCTTTCTTTTATATTTAATTTTTGTGACTTTTTTCTGAGAAAGATAATTACATACAGTTGTTTTTTTAATGCTGATTCATAATTCACACACATGCTGTAAAGCAATGCTTAAATCTTGAGTGAAATAAATGTTGTAATATGACATATATACACCAAGATGCACTCACATTCACATAATTGTTGTTTTTTAAATTTTATACCTTTGTTGTTGCATTATAGTCTCACACTATAATGTATTTAATAATGATAGTGATATACATGTACACACAGCACTTGGTGAATTTTCCCTTGATTCCCTCCCTACCCTCCCACCCTTTTTATGGTACTGGTGATTGAACCCAGTGGAATTCTACCTCTGAGCTACACAACTAACCTTATTTTATTTTTTATTTTGAAACAGAGTCTCACTAATTTGAGAAGGGACTCAGTAAGTTGCTGAGGTTACCAACGAATCTGTGATCCTCCCGTCTCAGCTTCCCAAGTACTGAAATTACAAGTGTGCACCACCATGCTTGGCTGAAACACAAATTTCAATTTCAAAAATATTGTGAAATGGCTTATATAATTTACAATTAGTACTTCTTTTATATACCATATCAACTGAATGGAATATAAAACCCTATGTTCATCTCTATAGACACAGAAAAATAATTTGGCAAAATTCAACACCTTTTAAGCCAGGCGTGGTGCTGCACGCCTGTAATCTCCATACTTGGGAAGACTAGAAGAATAATTGCAGGTTCAAAGCCAGCCTCGGTAACTTAGTGAGGCTCACATCAACTTAGTGAGACCTTGTTTCCAAATAAAAAACTAAAATATTCCCACGGGTGTAGACTGGAGGCAGAATGTCCCTGAGTTCAAACTCCAGTACTACACACACACACACACACACACACACACACACACACACACACAATTCAATACCCTTCATAATTAAAACTTCCAGCAAATTAGGTCTAGAAAGAATGCAAAAAACATAATTAAGGTCATTTATGACAAGTCCACAGCTAACATCAGACTCAATGGTTAAAATCTGATTTTCCTCTGAGATCAGTAAGAAGGCAAGGATGCCCATTCTTATTAAGTCTATTCAATATAATACTGAAGTCCTTGCAAGAAAAGTTAGGCAAGAAAAAGAGAAAAAATTCAAACTGAAAAGAATGAAATTTTTCTCTGTCCATGATATGGTCTCATATATAAGACCCTTAAAATCTCCACCAAAAAACTATACTAATAATAAATAAACTCAGTAAAATTGAAGATGCAAAATCAACATACAAAGGAGGAGAGAGATTAGTAGAATAATGAAAGGGGATTGGGAGAGAGAAGTGGGGAGGAGGGAAAATGAGGCTTGAGGAAGAGAACTGTTCAAAGAACATTATGTCCATGTATGAAGGTGTCACTACCCATTTCCCTAACATGTCAAGAGAAGAAGCGCAGAGGGCAGGGAATGCTGAGGGAAATTTTAATAGTGATGTATGAGTGTATGAATATCACTTTGAATTTCATTATGTTGTATAATTGCAGTGCATGAATAAACTTATGAGAAAAAAGAACTATGCTTCAAGAAAGGAAATTAAGAAAACAATGGCATTTATAATAGCATTAAGTGAATAAAATATTTAGGAATAAATGTAACCAAGAACATGAAAGATGAAAATTACCATACACACATGAAAGAAATTAAAGTCACAAATAAATGAAAATGTGTCTCATATTCATGAACTAGAAAAGTCAATATTGTTGAAATTTCTATACTGTCTAAAGTGATCTACAGCCTCAGTGCAATCTCTATCAAAATTTTAATGACTCTTTACAGAAATAGAAAACATAATCCTAAAATTTATACAGAGCCATAAAAAAAAACCTTGAATATCCACAGAAATCGTCAACAAAAAGAACAAAGCTGGAGGCATTATACCACCGTATTTCAAAGTATACTATAGTAATCAAAACAGAATGGTATATGTATGTGTACCTCAAAAAATCATGCTGTACATCTCAAATATATAGAATATGTTCCCTTTGCATTATCACATCATGTGTCATTTCATCCTCTTTGCATTCAGGCATTGAAGTCATAGTTAAAATTGCAAATCTCCCTGCACATGTTTTAGGTCATTTGCCAACTTGAAATGAGAGTCTAGGATAAAAGTTTCCTAAAATTATTTTATCTTAACTGGCGATCAGTGGACAAGATCAAATGATATGGCTTTATTTCATATAAGCACATTAAGGCACTTAATTCTATTACTAAGGTGGTTCACAATTTCAAAAACTAGCATGGATAAAGTGATTAAAAGTTTCTTACAGCAGATTAATCTTATGCTTAGTTCTAGATTGGTCAAATCACCTCAAGCCATATGGAGCAAATAGGTTCATTACCCATTAAAATATAAAAGTTAATCTGCTGATTGTCAAATCCAAAATTTGATTTTAGAATATATACTTTAAATATTTTAATATGATTTAAAATCACAGCAATAAAATAATTGTATAAATATATGTAACAGGTGGACAAAAGTAATTTGCTCTTTTATATTATGAAGCACAGATTGAATCTCAGCAAAGCATTTGTGTACTTTGAAAGCAAGGTTAAAACCTAAGAATTTCAATTAAAAAGGGATTATAGTATCTTTTTGTAATAAAAAATTTCTAGTCTAACAAGAAACTATGATACTAAAATATTTTAGTTAGCATGTAACCAAAACACCTTTCATTAAGTTTTATGTTTTTTCAGGACTGCATTTTCTATAATTACTCAAAGTATCAACTCTACCAAAGACTACATCAGAGCATTTGAATGAGAGGTAACAATTTTCATAAACTCAAATTAATTGATAACTTTACATTATTAGAAGGTGAACAAATTTTTATGTTTTTGAGTTGTATCTATTTTACATATGAGTTTTCTTGGGGCCCCATGTGTAAGATTAACCATGATGGCCTTGTTCTTACAGATTCTATAACAACCAGGTACACTCAGTAATGTGATATGCTTGGTTCAGATTCTTTTCTTTTATTGTTATGGTACTGGGAATTGGACTCAAGGGTGCTCTATCACTGAACTACATTTCCAGCCCTGTTTAGTTTTTGAGACAAGGTCCCATTAAGTTGTTCAGGCTTGCCTTCAACTTGTGATCCTCCTGCTTCAGCTCCCAGAATAGTTGGAATTACAGGTATGCCCTATAAGATTCCTTTAATTACAAAGAAATCCACTCAACTTAGCTCATGTTCAGAAAACTTCAGTGGAAGGTGTCATGTGGAAAAACATAGAACTAGAATAAAAAACCTTTATAAAAAGAAGCAACTCCAGGGACCAAATTCTCTTCCCTTCTCTCTTATGGACAGACTAATCTTTGGTTTTCTTTGCATATCTTTTCTGTTCGTCTCTCAGTTGACTTACTGCCAATTGACTAACTCTGCTTACTCATTCTTTATGGTAGCTCAAATATTTAACTTGAAGATTTGTTTATTCAAATTTAAAAGCAAATATTTACTCTACATGGACTCTGTTCTATGTACAGAAGACTTCATCTTGCCAGGACTCCAGCTCTGCCTTGTTTTCTGCCTATTCCTTTCCTCCTATTATACCTGTTATACAAGCTTAGCATAGGCCTCTTTATGTTTCAAAATTATTTTCCACAAAGAAAAAATGATGCCTGATAGAGAAGTAAAAGGTGGATCAAAAGTCATTTTCAAACTTCAGATCTGTTTCATTTTAAACATGTATACTATCAGCTCACCAACATTCAAAATTTGGAAAACTATTACCAAAACCAAAAAATTAATTTCTGCCTTCTCTTAGACAACAACAGCTGTAAAACAAGTTCTGAAAATACTGAGTATTTTTTCATGGTAACAATTACTTGGGGCTGATTAGCTACAGATCCCAGGTGGAGATTACTCCCAATTGAGTCCTACACCAAGGTTGATTCTTTTGCCTTTATCTTTCTGTTTTTCCATTGGTTTATTTTAGAGGATAAGAAGCAGATAATGAACTATGGATGCCTCAGACTGCAATGGGGCTACATCCCAATGAAACTACCGTAAGTTGAAAATAGTGTGAGTCAAAAATGCATTTAATATACCTAACCTATGGACCACCACAGATCAGCAACCCTGAATGCTGTAGAGTGTGATAATTTACTCTCCTGATAGTCACAAAGACAGCTCAACTCACTCATCACAGCCTGACATCTTTAGAGAGTACCTTACTGCATATTATTAGTTCCAGAAAAGTCATAAGTGGAAAAACTGAAAACAGAAAAGCCATACTCTAGTCTCCAGTTGTTTACATTATCTGCCTGCACTCTGGATTCTTTGCAGTCTGTAATCCCTAGGCTATCTCATTTTAGCACAGTGATCAGCTTGCCATTGGGTTCCCTGGATTACAATACACTCTCCTGGTCCTGGAGCTGAGTGAGGTTTTAGGTAAAACAGAACTGCCTATCTACTGGCAGCTACAAGTGATACAATTTCCCTTAAAGAAGATGATGACAAAAAGACCAGTATATTAAGATATTTAACTTAACATAATGAAACTTTATATTTAAATTACACAAGAAAAAATATGAACTTTCAACAGTTTTTATCAGTAACATTTTTAAGAAGTCATGACACCCTTTCCAGAACGATTGCTCTGAAGACTGGACAGTGCAGCTGTCTAGTGCATTCTCAGAAGGAGATTAGATTGAATAGAAATCTTGGGGGTACAGAACCCTCAAGCTCCCACTATATTCTGAAAGCTGACAATCCCCCTAAATATTTCTCTCTGTAAAGTTGATTTTATATTTTCTGCTTCCAATCCTTTAAAGCAGGGTTGGCACGCTAGCTACAACCTATGACTCAACTCCAACCTGTTACCTCTTTATAAATAGAGTTTTGTTGGAACACAGCCACACCCACTGGTTTTCTATTGTCTGTGGCTGCTTTTGCCCTACAAAGGGAGAACTGAATAGCTGGACAGAAACTGTCTGGTCTGCAGATCCTAAAATATTTACTAAAATATTACACTTAACAGACAAAAGTTTGCCTATCTTTGTTCCAAAGAAATCATAGATAGGTACCCCAAATATTTTACAAAATGACCCTTCTAATACAGGTTCTCTTTCTACATAATCTAAATTCTCCTGCTTTATCTTACTTTAATTCTTTCACTGGGCCTTAGATTAAGTGAAGAATTACAATTCAATATTATCAGTAAGGGTTTATTCCCACTAATATCTGTTAGCAAACAACCAACTCTGCCATTCTGTAACTAAAACATCCAACTTTTATTTAATGTTAATCATACTTCCCAGATAAGCACTTTATTCAAAATAAAGATCTTTCACAGTTGTATATTTAATAACCTGAGTTTAAATCCTATAATAACTCCATTTATGTTTATACTTGTTTTGATAATGGCAAAATTGACCTATCAAGACTCTCATACTAAAGAAAAATGGGATTTTCTTTTATGCCTTCATGGACCACATCACTAGTAACATTGTAATTCGCTGTGAATAGAATTTGTTTGGGAAATAATTACCATTTTTAGTAATGTGTGCTGCGATCTTTGCTGCCTTTGTTAGTCTCCACTATGCCATTTCCATAGTGAATGTATATTGTGATGCAGGCCTTTACCTGTAAAGTCAAATTATTCATACATTGATTGCAGAGATAGATTCAACTCATACTTGTATCATAGGCTTTGAACATATACTCCATTAGAAACATCTCCAGTGATTATCATCCCAAATATATAGCTCTATTCTTTTATAACTTTAGATAAAAGGTAATTACCTAAAATCAAAATGGAAAGTTTTCCTTTATTTCAGCAACAACCAGTTAGGAAATATATTATAAAGCTATCTCCATGCATGCAAACCTAAAATTACTAATAATTTCATAGCTAAAATATGTTTTATGAATATAAAATATATCTATACAATTACATTAAAGTCTTTAAAAGGTTGCTGGGCTAGATGGCGCATGCCTGTAAACCCAGTACTTGTGAGACTGAGACAAGAGAGTCTCAAGTTCAAGGCCAACCTCAGCAACTTGGTGAGCTCTTCAGCAACATATAGTGAAACCTGTTCAAAATAAAATCTACATAGGACCGGAGATGTAGCTCACAGGTATAATGCCCCTGGGATCAAGCCCTAGTACCACAAAAACAAAACAAAACAAACTTTACAACGTCAGCAAGTATGTAGAAATACTAGGTTTCTAGTTAATCAAATTCAGTTAGGAAAAAAATGAACCCCCTCAGAATGGAGAAATATAAAGCTATAAACTAAGTAGCTAAAAAGGCAAAATGAGACTATAGAATCACACCAGTAGCCAAACCAGAAGTAGTTCCCACCACAGGGATGAAGAAACAAAGGGAAAAAAAGACCACTGGGTTTGTTAATACTGTGCAGTTTGAGGAAGAGGTCAGCTATTTTTGGAGTGTGTCCCCTCCAAAATTCAAGTGCTACCAATGTTATAGTATTAAGAAGTGGGGCTTTAAGAGGTGGTTAGACTATGAGAGTTTCTCTCTCATGAATGCTATACAAAAACTTGATGGAAACAGTTCCTTCCCCTTTTGACTTCTATACCTTTCACCATAGGAGGTCACAGTATTTATCCTCTTAGGAGGACACAGCATAGAGGTGTAATGCCAAAAGCAGAGTAGCCCTTACCAGATAGCCAGACCTGCCAGTGCCTTGATATAGGACTTCCAACCTCCAGAAATGTGTGAAATAAACTTCTGATTTTTATAAATTACCCAGTCTCTGGTATTTTGTTATAGCGGCACAAACAGATTTAGACGGGATCCCACAGAGCTGAAATTCATATCCCTGAAGAGGAAATATTGTTAGTTGGTACTGGGTCTCTGAGGGGTTGTGATGAAGCTAGTTCTGTGAGGATTGGGAAAGTATGCAATATTGAAGACTATTGCTTCTATAGGAAGAAGTTGCTGTTACCAAAGGTCAGGGAGATGCTTATAGGAGCAAAAGCAGACATGGAGACACAAAGGCAGTTAAGAAGGAGCAAGATCTCTGATGCCTGACTCCTGCCCCCCTCTTTGCTTTACAATTTCACTTTTGCACTCCCTATGCAGAGTCTGACACAGAGCAGGTAACAGGAAACATAGTTCAAGCTCCAGCATAACAGAACAAGTACAGAAAAGTATGGTTGGGATTAAAAGGCCATAGCACAGTAAGTGGTACAACAGATGCTCATTTTCCCTAAATATATTTATAGATAAAAATGGATAAAGGATGGCAGAATCATGGTAACTTAAAATATTTTAAAGTTCAATTGTAATTAAAAAAACATTAGTTGATAAGTACAATAACAGTTTTATAACATTATCGACATGAAAATTAATGATAAACACAGTAACTAACACAAAAGAGGTATATAGTGTAAATTAATTAAATAAAATAAACTGGTGAGAAATAGATTTCTTTATAGATTCAAATTTGGTAACAATAATAAATGGTTCTAGAATAAATTTAAGATATCTTTATCTGATGCATCACACTTCAAGACAAAATCATCTTCAGTGAAATTAAGGTTCTGAGTGTATAAAATGAAAACATTAAAAATGAAAGAAAATTATGGTCATTCTTTACTAGATTCCATATGGGGAAAATGTAGAAGCATATGAAGAAAAGAACACATCCAAGGAAGACATATTGACTGCATATATTGTATGGCTCTGCCAGTAGAGTTTTTAAAGCAAAAATAATACCTAGACAATTTTTAAAATTTGTGCTGAAAAAGAAATGCAACTCTTATCAGTCAAAATACTTTACATATAAATAACAGACACAAACATTTTTTCATTAGCAAAAGAAGCAAAGGATCTGAACAAATATGAGAGAAAAGGAAAAATGGCAAAACAGAAAATGTAAGCCTCTTTATTAATTAGAAGAACAAAGACAAAATAAAAATTTTATACTTTTTATATAAAATTTGCAAAGGCAATACTATATAGTACTGGCAGTATTACGGGTGTCCCTCCACTCAGCTAATAGTGGTAAATCGGTACAGTTTGTTTAGAAGAGAAAATATCAGTATGTGTCATATAATCTTAAATAACTTCTCCAATTCTAGGAATCTAACCTAAAAAAGTGAACGGCTATAGCTAAAGGCTTTTAAAATTAATATTAATGCAACACAATTTATAATAATATAGACCTATTTATATTATTTTAAAAACAAAAATTTATATTTACTTGCCACCGCTCCTTAATAGCTGGATCTTGAGCAAGGCTTGGTCCGCTGGAGTCCTGCAAGGCAGACGATTCCAGAAGAAGGAATGCGTGGCATATCCTACTTTGCATTATTATATTCTGGAAGTTTTGGGTGCTTTGGGTTTTGCTTTTACATTAATTATAAAGGAAAATTTCTTAGAAACATGTGGCCTTACAGATACTAATCTCTTAGCTGAAAAAAAAAAAAAAAGCAGTGCCTTGAGGCAACCCAATTCATTAACCTCTTACAAGCATTAGTCAAGAAACAGGCTTTGCAAGTTTATCTAGTTACTACAAATATTTTTTTGCCCACTCCCACCTTGTCTCCCTAGAATTTTACAGGATACATTAACCCTCTAGCTACCTGAGATAAGATAAGAACACTGCTTAAAGGGGCTAAATAAATTGTACAGATTAAATTAATGTAAAATATTTTTTATATACGTATTGTATTTTTAAGAATTTTTATGTACTAAAGAATTTTTATATACGTGTTGTAACCTTGACTGGTTGAGGATGAACTTTGGAGGAACATATCTGTGGAAATTCCTGTTCTATATGCCTCATTGCAAAAAAATAGTATAAAACAGTGACTAACAAACAATAGAACAGATACGCTTCTTCACTGCATTTGGTGTGAGGGTATTCTTGCGACCTCGTCTTATTCCACACCTGTCGAAGGACCCCTGATGACCCCACTGCCTCGAGGGCTGGTCCCTGGCATTTACTAAATATTTAATAATAAAGAAGTTATGATAGAGCCATGTAAAAATATTATACTTATTGAAAAAAAACATGTATTAATATATATTTGAAACAAGGAAATTAAAATGAAAAATATAAAATAATGCTTTTGGTACTATTTTTGGTAATACAGGTTGAGCATTCTTAATCTAAAGAATTCAAAATCTTAAGTGTTTTGAAATCTGAAACTTTTAAGCACCAACATGACACTCAAAAAGTTTTAGGTTTTGTAGAGTTTATAGTTTATACTTCAGACTTTTGGATTAGAGATGATCAGCCCTTAAATTTATATGCATATTCCAAAATCTAAAAACAAACAACCACAACAATAACAAAAAACTCTCCAAAATCTGAAATATTTCTGTTCCTAAGAAATTCATATAAAATACTCAACCTACATATTAAAATTAATAGTATTATATACACAAATAATAAACTTGTTGAAAAGTAAATTAAGAAAGCAATCCCATTTACAAAGGGTACAAAATATGGCTCAGAACTCAATGGTAGACCACTTGCTTAATATATGCAAGGCCCTGGATTTGATGACCAGCATGAAAGAAAAGAAAGACAGAAAGAAGGAAGAGAGAATATGAAAGAAAGGAAGAAAGAAAGACCCTCCCCCAAATAAGACAGGTGTTTTTCTAGTCTTAGCCCATATACTCAGAAGGCTAAGTCAGGAAGATTTCTTAAGCCCAGGAGTTCCAGGCCAAACCTCAGCAATATAGTGAAATTCTGTCTCAAAAATAAGTAGGAATAAATGTAATCAAGAAAGTGAAATATCTCTAGAATGAAAAAGATAAATTATAGAGGATATACCAATGGAAAAATGTCCTGGGTTCATAGATCAGAAGAATTAATTTGGTCAAAATGGCCATAATTCCTAAAACAATCTATTGATGCAATATAATGCCCATCAAAATGTCAGTGACTTTCTTCACAGAAATATATAACACAATCCTGAAATTCACATGGAAACACAGAAGACTCAGGATGGCTAATGCAATTCTAAAGAAACAAAAGAAAAAGGCTGGAGGGCTTATTAGACCTGCCTTCAAAATTTACTACAAAGCTAGAGCAACCAAAACATCATGGTAGTGGCATAAGACAAACACATAAACCAATGGAGCAGAATGGAGAACCCAGAAATTAATGTATTTTCTTTCAATCAACTGATTTTTGACAAAGGTGTTGGGAAAGGATAGTCTGTTTAATAAACAGTGCTGGCACAACAGGATGCATATATGCAGAAGGATGAAACTAGATTCCTTTCTTTAACTGTGCACAAAAATCAATTCAAAATGGATCAACTATATGAATGCAAAACCTAAAAGTATAAAATTACCAAAAGGAAGTGAAGTGGAAATTCATCAAGACATTGGTGTAGACAGTGATATTTAGATAGTACCCATCGGGGAAATCCAGATCAAAACCACAATGAGTTATTTCACTCCAGTTAGAGTGCCTAGCATAAAAATATACACACAAGCCGGGCATGGTGGTGCACGCTTGTAATCCCAGTACTTGGGAGGCTGAGACCTGAGGATCCGGGTTGGCTGCCAGTCTCAGCTACTTAGTGAGGCTCTCTGCAACTTAATGAGACCCTGCTTTGAAATGAAGAATAAAAAAATAAGGCTGAGGGTGTGGCTCAGAGGTAGAATGCCCCTAGGTTCAATCCATAGTACCGCAATAAATAAATAAATAAATTAATTAATTAAATAAAATATACACAAAAAAGTAAAGCTGACAAGGTGGCAATGAAAGTAGAACACTTGTACAATGTTGGTGGAAATGTGCATTGTTAGTATAGTCATTATAGAAAACAGTATGGAGATTCCTCAAAAAACTAGAACTAGAACTACCACATGATTCAGCAATTTCATTACTGAGTATATATCCAAAAGAAATTAAATAATTATGCCTAAATGATACTTGTACTTCCTTGTTTACTATAGCACTTTTCACAATAGCTAAAATAGGGAATCAAACTAGATTCCTATCCATGGGTAGATGAATGAATAAAGAAAATGTACGCCGGGCGTGGTGGCACACGCTTGTAATCCCAGCATCTGGGAGGCTGAGACCAGAGGATCCGGGTTCGCGGCCAGCCTCAGCTACCTAGTGAGGCACTCCGCAACTTAGTGAGACCTGGTTTCAAAATAAAGAATAAAAAAAAAAATAGGATTGGGGGTATAGCTTGGAGGTAGAATGCTCCTGAGTTCAATCCCCAGTACCGTAAAAAAAAAAAAAAAAAAGAAAGAAAATGTAGCATATACACAATGGAATATTACTCAGCCATAAAAAGAATGAAGTCCTGTTATTTGCAGCAACATGGATGAAAATGGAGGTCATTATGTTAGTCAAGCCAGACACAGGCAAGTACCACATTTTCCCACTTATTTGTGACATCTGGTTAAGTTTCTCTCATGGAAGAATGGAATGGAATAGTAGAAACTGTGAAGGGGAAGGAAGAGAGGAGAAGAAAAGAAGTTCAAAAGAAGCACCAAAAGTATGAAACAAACAAACAAAAAATACATGAATAACTTTTGGAAGGAAAATACCTATATTCCAAAAACAATAAACAATTAGTGAGAAAGAAAAAAGGAGAGAGCACCAACATACACGTAGAGAGGAGGAATTCATTCTAGTTTTTCCACAGCATAGTAGGAAGACTATTGCTTAAAACAACCTGTATTAAAAACTACCAGAGCCCTCTTGGCTAGGCCACATTGGGGCTGGCAGCTGCCAGCACTGCAGCTTCCAGAGACCCTAGCAAAGAAGCCAGTGACTTGATGTGAAGCCAATGACTGCAGATCATTAGCATCTAAAGTGGCCAGCAACTTTCTCCATGCTTGACTGAGACTCAACTGCCTGAAGGCCCAGCCAGAACCTGCAGCAGTTGCAGCTGAGCCCACCTCTTCCCCCAGTGGTCCAGAGTGGTACTCAATAAGACCATAAATTAATGACCTGCCCCAGCATGGCCACAGGGACTTGTGGGGTCCGAGGCTTTGTGGCTCACCCCTGTGGAGGTGGGGATGGGGTTGCTGTCTGACACAGCAGAGGCATGGATTAGCAGACAGTCTATGTGGCCATTTGGGGTAAGAGGCCTACAACCCACACATCATAACGCCCTTACAGGGCCTCCAGAGATCACCACAGGACACCCAGTCCTGGTGTCTGGAGAGAAATCAGACCAACACAGCCTTCTCTGTGGAGAATGCAGAGCCCCTTATTTGCACAGGGTCTGATTCCAGCAACACCTGCCACCCGCAAAGACAGAGAGAGACACAGCCTCAGGGGCCCATGCTTACACTGGGTCTGGTCCCAGTGACATTCATGACCTGCACAGGCAGAGTCACAGGCCCAGGGCCTGTGGAAAGTGCAGAGACCTTCACTTACACTGGGTCAAGCCCCAGCAACAACCACTGCCTGCATAGGCAGAGAAAGAGATACAGGGACAGGCCCTGTGGAGAGCACAGAGACCCATGTTTGTAGTGGGAGAGGCACCAGTGGCACACAGTGCCTGCACAGGCAGAGAGAGACACTAGCCCAGGGTCCTAATCACTGAAGCATACCAAGAATTGGGACTTCAAACTGACATCATTGCTATAGGTTACTGAGCAAGTGAGAATGCTTTGAACATGCTGGAGAACCTACTATAATAAGTGGACCTTAAACAGCTGAAAATATCCATGCAGACCCAGGATGGCAGAGGCCAAGTGTAGTGATTCTATCCTTTTTTTTTTTTTTGTCCTTATCTCTTCCCTTTTTCATCATTATCTTATTCATATATATGTATATGGAAGATACACACACACATATATATGTTGTATATATGTTCTCTATATATATTTTTGCAGCTGCTCTATACTTGTATATTTGTAGGGTTTCTTTTATTGTTTGTTCTTTTCCTCATTAATTTTGCAAGCTTCTTCTTGCTTTGTTATCTACTGTCTTCTCTCAGTTCCTTTTTCTTTTCTTTGTATTAAATCCATTTTGTATTACTATACCTAAATACACTGACTACTGGAATCCTCCTCTAGTCTTGCATTCATAACTCCAGCTACTTCCTTCTCATTCACCCTTGACCATTGAATACAACACAACTTGCCCTTGTGTATACCAGCTGACTCCTCTAAACCCTTACGGCTGAGATGGGAACAGAAAGGTGAGCCACCAGAAAAGACCACCAGACACTAAGAACAAACTAACCACAGCTGACAGATTGAACTGCCCAACAGTCTGCACATTGAAGATTAAAAATCCACAGGGTACAAACTGTTTTACTCACACCTCTGAGTTGACTCCCTATTATGGATACCATAGACAGATCCCCAGACCTTAACACCTGGAAACCATCAACATCACCACTGCAGTGAGCAAAAGGAACACTAGAGTAACTGCAATGCAATACAGTGGGGTGATACGGGACACAGATTGCAAAGTCAGTATTAAAGAGTAATAAACACATAACAGAGAGCTGAGAATACCCACATAGTAGAGGCTATTCACTTTAAGGGCATACTTAGTAGTAAATATCTATCTCCAGAATAAGATACTATATAGGGAGAGACCTTAGACAAAGAAGCCTACAGAGTGAGAGAAAGCTATAAAAAGCAAAAATATATAAACTTAAGCCTGAAATCATTAGAAGGAAGAATAGCAAAGAAACAATGAGCTCCCACAACCCCACAATAAGAGAACCCACCAACACAGAACTGCAGAGATTACCAAAAGGACAATTAGGAACTTTAATAGTAGAAATGATATAGGATTTTTGAAAAGAATTCAGAGAGAGCCTGAAAGAAATGAAGGATCAAATAAACAAAGAATCTGACACCCTGAATGGAAATAAAAAAGAAACTCTAAAGGAAGTGAAGGATGTCATAATTGAAATGAGGGCATCAATACAAAATATCAACAGTAGACCAGATCTCATGGAAAACAGAATCTCTCTCTTAGAAGATGACTACTCCAAAAATGACTGTATAGTATATAATTTAGAAAAAAACAATTTGATAACATGGATTGGCCATTGAAGAGATCTGGGCCAATTTTAAAAGAGCAAACCTAAGAATAACAGGCATAGAATCAGGATTAGAAGCTGAATCCAAAGGAATCAATAATCTTCTCAGAGAAATAATATCAGATAACTTTTCAAACATAGAAAAAGAGGTCAACACATAGGTACCAGAAACATATATAACCCCCTTTAGACAATATCAGAGAAAAGGTTCACCACACCACATAATAATCAAATTGACTAATGTAGAGGCCGAGGAGAGAATCTTAAAGGCAAGGAAAGTAAAAGAAAAAGTGAAATTCAGAGGCAAACCAATAAGAAACACTCCAAACTTCTCAAACCATGTCATGAAAGCCAGGAAGGCCTGGAACAACACATTCCAAACTCTGAAAGAAAACAACTTCCAGGCAAGGTAATTCTACCCAGCAAAGATATCTCTCAAATTTGAAGGGGAAACAAAAATCTTCCATGACAAATAGAAGCTGAAAGAATTTATGTCTTCCAAACTAGCAGTAGAGACAATACTAAAATAGATTAATTACAAACAAAAATTAATAAATAAATGCCAGAACCAGAGAAACAATAATTTCCATTAAATGAACAACTAAGTAAAGAAGAACAAACACTACCTGAAACAGAAGTTAAAACTCAAAATGTAACAAATTAAAAATCATCTCTCAATAATCATGCTGAATATAAATAACCTTAACTCCCCAATAAAAAGACATAAGGTGATCAAATAGATTAAACACCATAATCCATCTATATGTTGCCTGTAGAAACACACCTTACAAATAAAGATACTCACAAACTAAAGGTAAAGGGTTGAATCAAGGTAATTCATGCCAATGGAGCTCAAAGACCAGCAGGAGTGGCAACTATGATATCAGACAAATTAGACTTCAAACCTAACATATCAGAAGAGACAAAGCAGGTCATATTTCATGGTAAAAAGCACAATCCAGCAAAAGAATATAATGATAGTAAACATTAATGCCCCCAAACATAGGTGTAACCACTTTAATAAAACAAACTCTTCATGGCATAGACCATATATCCTGAGCCGCAAAGTGAGCACTAGCAAATTCAAAAAATGTGACATAATCCCTTGTATCTTTTCATTCCATACTGGAACAAAACTATAAATAAAGTATAAGAAGACTCAGAGAAACCACATAAACACATGGAGACTGAATACCACACTGCTGAATGAAAAATGGATCATAGAAGAAATAGGGGAGAAATTAAGAAATTGCAAGAAACAAATAAAAATAGAGATACAACATACCAAAATCTCTGGGGCACTTTGGAGTCAGAATTAAGAGGAAAGGTTCTAGCAATGAGTGTTCACATAAGAAGAACAAAAAAATCCACCAAATAAATAGTCTAATAACACACCATAAAGCATTTGAAAAATAGGAACAGTCTAACCCCAAAGCCAGTAGAAGACAGGAAATTATTAAAATCAAAACTGAAATCAATGAAGTAGAGAATAAAAACATATTTAAAAAATCAACAAAACCAAAATCTGTTTTTTTTAACTGTTTATAAACATTTGGAATTTTATTAAAAAAACAAACAAACAAACATCACAACCATGAACATTGTTACAGTTAAGAGGCCCTCTTGGTTCTCCACAATGATCCTGAGCATGCTCACAGGGGTTCCCATTGTTAAATCTTAAACAACCATCTTTTAAAAGGAAAAAAAACTCGGCACACTACCATTTAACTTGTTTTAATGTTTCTTCACAAATGGTGAAAAATACTAGTGTACAGACAAGGAATAATCATAATGTTGTGGCCAACATTATAAATATGGAATTATAAATTTAAAACATTTTCTGGTTTAAAAAATAAATCTGGTAGTCAATGCAGCTCTGCGGGATCTCTGCGTCTAGTAGGGCCGGTCTCTGCATTTCTGACGATGCTCTCCTTTATCCATCTTTCCAGGTTCTCCACGTCGGCCTCTTCTTCCTCCCATTTGTTCCATCAAAGGTCCAGGGGACCCTCCTGGACCACCTCGTCTTCCTCCGCCAAAGCCACCTCCGTCCATGCCACGGCCACCACGGAAGCCACCTCTGTCTCCACCGCGGCCGTCTCTGAACATTCCACCGGGACCACCACGGTCCATGAGGCCACCTCTTCCTCCCCGCATGCCACCAGGGCCACCTCTGCCACGATCACCCCCTGGGGGCGGTAAGGGCGGTGGAAGGAAGCTTTGGGGCCTTACACTGGTTGTGTTCTGTTCTCCAGGAGAAGTTCTGGTTCCCACAGCCCGGATTGGGACACTGCCAGTCTCCAGCTCGTTGCTGAAGATTTCCTCCTCCAGAGGGGTTCCCCCGGGAACCTCGGGGTCCTCTTGGGGGGAAGCCACCTCTGTCTCTTCCACGGCCTCCCATGCGGCCCATGGGTCCCCCTGGACCTCCTGGGCCACCTGGACCTCCACGGAGCAGCGGCGGCATCCCTCTGCCCTCAGGGGGTGGCATGCCACCTCGCATGCTATTCATTGGAGGCTTCTTCCGAGCCAGAGAGACCTTCAGTTTGCTTCCTTGGAAATCTTTTCC
Source organism: Graphiurus murinus (assembly GCA_004027655.1). Taxonomy (NCBI): domain Eukaryota; kingdom Metazoa; phylum Chordata; class Mammalia; order Rodentia; family Gliridae; genus Graphiurus; species Graphiurus murinus. Next base: position 2,869 of record PVLC010026071.1, on the reverse strand, counting down.
ATCAAACCACTCCACAGCAGCCTTGGCAGTCGGCGAGTCTTCATAGGACACTGTGGCATTGCCTTTGGGCTTTCCTGTTTCCTTGTCCAGGCAGATGTGGATCATGGGTTGCCCAGTTCTCTTGTTCATCTTAACAACTGCTTAAAGAAGTCTGCCAGATCATCAAGAGTCACATTGTCATTTAATCCTTGCACATAAACTGCACTGTTGTCAGAGTCTTCATCAGGATCTACAGGAGGGCCTAGATCAAGATCTGGTCCTTCGTCCATGGGTCCACCCGGCTTATTGAAGCCACCTTGCTCTCCAACGCCCATTCCACCGTGTCCTCCTCCCCTCCCATCTCTGCTCATGCCTCCATGATCAAATCCCCTTCTTCCCCTGCCCCAGTTATCAGGGCCACTCATGCTCCGGTTTTCTCCTGGTTGGGAAAATCCTCCAGACTCCTGGCCATAAACACCCATGCTACTGGGGTGGTCCTGTCGGAATGAACTCTGCTGCTCAAAGCTGCTGCTCTGTTGGCTATATTGACTTGGAGCCTGGCTGCAGGATCCAGTCTAGGGGGGATAACTAGTGGGAGGCTGCTGCCCATAGCTGCTTTGTTGACCATATCTACTCTTCTGTCCATAGCTGCTCGGTTGCCCATAGGTATTCTGCTGAGAGTAACTGCTCTGATCATAACTAGTCGGCTGTGAAGAGGAATAGCTGGTAGGAGGATAGGATGGAGGTGCGGTGACTGGCTGCATGGGGTAACTCCCAGGAACCTGGGGATAACTGTAGTTACTTTGTCCATATCCTAGGCTGGGCTGGTTATAACCCCCTGTGCTAGATTGAGGTTGACTAGTCTCAGTGGGCTTGTTACCATCCTGCTGTCTTGCAGGTGCAGTGGCTGCTGGCTGCTGCCCATAGGCCGTAGTGGTGGTGGTGTCATAAGCACCAGTGCCGTACCCCTGCACAGGCTGGCTGTATGCCTGGGGGGCAGCTGGAGTGGTATAGCCAGTGGGAGGCTGTCCGTAAGAAGTAGCATATGTGGTCTGCCCGTAGGTGGCAGTGGTCTGCGCTTGGGTATAGCTGACATGAGTAGGCTGTCCACAGGTTCCATAGCTTTGTTGCCCATATGCCTGGGTGGTCTGTGCATATCCCTGAGTTGGCTGGGTGGTGTAAGCACTGTAGCCCTGCTGGGCTTCAGCTTGGCTGTAGGTACTGTAATCCATGGACCCCATTTTCTCTCCTTCCTCCTCGTTCTCTCAACGTCCGTCTCCTGGTTTCTTGAAAAAATAAATATGATAGATAAACCATTAGCCAAACTAACAAAAAGAAAGAGAGAATCAAGCCAAATTACTAAAATAAGAGATTAAAAAGGTGATATTACCACTGACAGTACAGAAATCCAGAAGATTATCAGAAACTACTTTAAAAACTATACTCCAATAAAGGAAAACCCAGAAGAAATTGACAAATTTCTAGACACATACAACCTAAATGAATTTAATCAAAAATATATAGAAAATTTAAACCAACCAATAGCAATCAAAGAGATTGAAGCATCAATAAAGAGCCTACCATCAAACAAAAGTCCAGGGCCACATGGTTTCCCAACTGAATTTTATATAACATTTATAGAAGAACTAATCCCAATACTCATCAATAGGAGTATTGAAATAGAAATAAATGAGACTCTTCCAAATATGTTCTATGAAGTCAAGATCACATTAATACCAAAACCAAATAAAAACAGCTCAAGAAAAGAAAACTACAAACTGGGCATGGTGATGCATGCTTGTAATACCAGTACTTGGGAGGCTGAGACCAGAGAATCTGAGTTCACATCCAACTTCAGCTATTGAGTGAGGCTCTCTGCAGCTTAGTGAGACCCTGTTTCAAAATAAAGAATAAAAAATTGGGACTGGGGGTGTACCTTGGAGGTAGAATACTTCTGGGCTCAATCCCCAGTACTGCCAGAAAAAAAAAATAAATAAAACTACAGGCTTACATAAGTGATGAACTTAGATGCAAAACTGCTAAACAAAATACTAGCAATGCACATTCAAAACCACATCGTTTTTTCCCATTTAATATGATGTTGACTGTGGGCCTATTGTATATTACCTCTATGATGTTGAGGTATATTCCTTCTATTCTGATTATCTGCAGTGCTTTTAGCATGAATGGGTGTTGGATCTTGGCAAATGCTTTCTCAGCATCAATTGAGATGATCATGTGATTTTTGTCTTTGATTCTGTTTATGTGGTGAGTTACATGGATTGTTTTCATATGTTGAACCAACCTTGCATCCCTGGGATGAACCCGACTTGGTCATGGTGTATAATTTTCTTGATGTGGTTTTGAATGTGCATTGCTAGTATTTTGTTTAGCAGTTTTGCATCTAAGTTCATCAATGATAAAGGCCTATAGTTTTCTTTTCTTGAGCTGTCTTTATTTGGTGTTGATATTAATGTAATGTTGGCTTCATAGAATGTGTTTGGGAGGGTCCTGTTTCTTTCTATTTCACAAAGTAATTTGTGGAGTATTGGGATTAGCTCTTTTATAAATGTTTTATAAAATTTACTTGGAAAACCATCTGGCCTTGGGCTTTTGTTTGATGGTAAATGCTTTACTGATGTTTCTATCTCTTTGTTATTAGTTGGTTTAAGTTTTCCATATCTTGACTCAATTTAGGAAGGTTATATATGTCTAGAAATTTGTCAATTTCTTCTAGATTTTCCATTTTGTTGGAGTATAGTTTTTCAAAATAGTTTCTGATGATCCTCTGTATTTCCATACTGTTGGTGGTAATATCCCCTTTTTCATCTCTTATTTTGATAATTTGGGTTGATTCTCTCTTTCTTTTGGTTAGGTTGGCCAATGGTTT
>PVLC010026070.1:0-23059 GCA_004027655.1 Graphiurus murinus | reverse complement strand
GCCTGGCGGCGTGGCGCCGGGGCCGCGGAGACGGGCTTCTTTGCTCTCTCTGGTCAGTCTTCCGGGTTCTGCTCAGCTGTATTCCAGTTTTCGCAGCGTTTTCCACCTTTTTGTTGCTTTTTTTCTTTTTTCAAAAAACTGGATCCACGACTGATTTGAATCGAGCTCACAGCGGCTCTTGAGACGTGTCTCACTCCGTCGCCATCTTCCCGGAAGTCTGTCAAATGTCAATTTCTTTATGCTATTTTTCCTATACTGTTTTCTTTTGCTTCCTCTTCTTCAATCCCCATAATTAATCTCTTTTCTTTATAAATGCAATATTTAAATAATGCAAATGAATAAGGTACCCTAAGGAGCAAATGCACTAACCATTAATGTGAAATGTTCAGAAGCATTCGAGTGATGTGAGCATATTACCCTTATCAAATAGAGCTGGATTTATACTAGCAGTTCCCAACTCATCTAAAAGGTTTCCATTCAATACAGTTGTATCAGGATTAAGTTTTGCATTTGAAACTAACAATTGCTCTATGTAAAAACTCAAGTTGATAGACCTTCCGCAACACATACGTTTTTACGAAAATATCAATGTCATATTAGGTTGTACAGAGAAGGATCTAAGCACATTCTGGTTTTTAACAAGCAGTGGGAAAATTGCAAACTGAATCAATACATCCAACAGAATGCCTGTTCATTTGCTACTGACTCAGGCTATTCCTGGAGATTCTTGTGCAGCTGTCTTTTTTCTACATTTTGTTTCCAGAACTGACACATGGAAACTTTAGGACTGAAATACAAAGACTTCAAAGATCCCACTCTGTGTGGGCAACATCTTTCCCTGGCATCAGGGAAGACACAATCACTTTCATCATTGGACTGAATAATAAGCCTTTCTCCAGGGGGCAGCTCCTTGGAGGAAGCTCTCTGCACCCATTATGTCAGACTACAATTTAGCAACTGGAGGAATTTGGGCTCCCTTGCACATTTGGCATTTGTATTTTTTGCCGGCTTCTGTCCAAGTGATAATCTTAAGGCTATATTTTAAAGTGAAAAAAATCTCACTGACATTTCTGTTCTGGACATTTTAAAAATACTCACATCCCACAAAGTGATACTATTATTGTTTTAGTGCTAAAATATTACTTTTAATATAGATTTTTCTACAGAGAATATTACCAGGGTAAAAAAAAAAAAATCAAAATTGTCCCTGGCTTTTGAAGCTGAAACACTGAGCTTATTTTTCTCTCTTTTGCTGAATAGAAAGCAAATGGAATACAATTCTGCTTTTAAACATTTACATTTACATCAGAGATTAAAAAAAAATAGGGTAACAAGACATTTTCTAGATGTTATGTCGTGTTTATATTTTTGGATTATACAAATACAGGTACTGCTTCTAAACAATTGCTTCTAAATATATTATTAGCTAAACTTCCCACTAATGTAATCTTTTATGGATATTACAGTAATCCTTGTATTTAAATGTATTTTCCCTTTTCAGTTAGCCTGACAATCTTTTATATAAGTCTATAAACCTTTAAGAGAATGGTTTCTGCTGCATTCTTGCCACATGAGCCTATTGCCTCCAAACCGATCATATCTTTGATGCAGGACTGAATGTATAACCTTAAATTACTAGATATAAGCAATTTCGATATAGCAAGTAGATACTTGGCCCCCTTTTCTCAAGTCTACCTGAAAGTCACTTTTGTGAATTTATTTGCTTAGAATTCACAAGCATAAAAAGCAAATTCTCAATATTTATGAAAACTGCAGAGCTTTTTGTCTGAATCAAATGCAAAGCTGTTCTAAGAGTACCAAGAGAGGAAGGACGTGTCTATAATTCTGGTGAAGTATCAATATTTGATATACTAAGGAATTTCCATTTGAAGGAACAGAGAACCATTTTAGTACTCTCTCCAACTGGGGACTCTTACGGAAAAAGGAACTATAGTAGAATAATAGAAAACATAAAGTTATCCACAATGAATAAATGAATATATAAATATGGATCTGCAAAGCATAAATCATAATGATTCATATGTGGGTGTTGAATTTTATTTAAGTGGCTGGTTGGAATTTTTTTAGTTTAGGCAAATTTTCTAAGATCATTACAACTGATCATTTTATACATATGCATAAGCTCATTATATATGTATATGCATATACATGTCAATCACAAAAAATGAGAGAAATAATTAAATAAACATGTTGAAGATTTTCTTCCATTTGAAAAATCTTGCTGAAATGAAGCTTATGAAGATGCAAAGGGTAAAAATTAATACAATAAGATGTCTCCTCTAATAATTTTTAAATGTTAAATCTTGTTATTCTATCCATATTATCAGTGAAAAATAAGAGTCTGGTTTCATATCTTTTATCAACTCCTTCATAAATACCTAGAACTTCACATGACCTATAAGAGGCTTTACTGCATATTGTTTAATTAATGAATGAATGTATTCACATTCTTTTTAATGTAAAACTTGTGTAACATTTTCAGGCATACTTCTAATCTGCTTACTAAATGTTCCTATATAATTCTTGTTGCAACTTTGTGGTTTAAATACTGATATGATCAATATAGAATCTCCATGTTTGTTTCTATACTTCAAAATAGTGAATTTGTATTTATAATCATGATGGAGACTATTCTTTTGAGAAAAATGATATGTAAGTGTCTTTTGCAATGCTAGAGCCCATGGACCTCTGTATGGGGGATGAACATCTAATTCTTAATTTCATAAATGTGAAGCTAAAGAATAGTAGGGAGTATATGTCCAAATATAAAGGATCATTATTTTATGAATAAAACTTCCAGAAATGTTTATAATACACAAAAATAAACCCAGATTCATTTTTGTTAGTCAACATTTCTAAGTCAATTCTCTTCACATTTTTTTTATCAGAAAAGAGTTTGGAAAAAATAATGAGTCTCAAGTTTTGAAATGCTGTTATTTGATAATAATTTCTATATGGCTAAAGCTCTAGCTTCCTTTAATTGCAAAATTATCTACCCTCGTGTTTGATGGCCTCTTCTATTTCTGTTCCTTACTTTCTGAATTTATCTTTATTATAGAATAAGGCTGGGCAAGTTCAGATATGAATGATTGCCACTTGTCAGAATTTGTTCATATATTTTTGAAAGGTTAGTGACCTCTTGTTACAGTCATTTTCATTTAATACTTTAAAGTGTAAAATGTATGTTTAATTAATATGAAAACCATATGTTTATTTATGTTAGTCTCCAAACTAGAGACTCTGTTGTGTTTGGGGAAATATTTTGAAAACTATTACAAATTCTTATAAGGGTCTTTACAGAGAGAAGTGCCATAGGCACATAAATACTGCTTAGTGTTTATTCACTTAACTATGTGAGGTATTTGTATTTATACAAACTGATATAGATTTATGAATTTTAGTAAGAAGAATCTAACAAACTTAGATTAGTTTTCAGGTGGTAGTTTTCTGTTGAATATTCCATGAATGTCATTTCCCCAATGGCATGCCAATGATTTTGTTTTGCTTTGGTTTAATATCATTAATAATGATCAGCAGGGGAAAGGACTCAAATAATTCACATGAGAGTATAATTAATTATAGTTTACAGAAATAAAAAAAGAATAGACACAAAGTTTTAAGATGCATTTTCACTACTGTTGGCCAGACTTTTGGGTATTCCAGTCCCTGGCAAAGAGATACAAGTAAAAGTTATTTACTTCATGGCCCTATAATCTTAACCATATTATAAATTTATAGGTTAGGAAACTCACGAAAAAACAATGGAACAGAAAGTTTACAAATAAAATTCCTTCTATGAAAATACTGCTAAAGTACTTCTCATTTGTACTTGAACCTAAAGGAATAATGTATTGTGCAATATAATTTTTGCTGAGAACAAATTTAATTTTGAAAAATTAAAGAAAAATATTCAAAGTATGAAAGCATAGGGCTGAAAGAAAAACACAGTTAACTTCATATTTGAAAAATTTGTAACAAGAAATTTTAAAATATTTTAGAAAAATATTTTGAGTATCAAATAAGCTCTCTGAAATTTACATAATAATTTAATATTTGTGTCTTAAACATAATAAATCAATAATTTAGAGGAAATATTTAAAGTAGGTTTATAATTCTCTTATCAAAGCTATTTTCAACTAGAACAAAGTACCTAATTTAGTCACAAATGAATACAGAGTGAGTTTATACAATATATGCCTTGTATACATCCTAACAGTCTGTAATAGGAAGCAATGTTATCTAAAATTATTATAAAGAAACTCACATAGATATTCATGAGAAATAAAGATTATCAGGCAATACAAATTTCTGACTTTTAAATAGCAATTTTTATTTTTTTTATTTATTTTTTTTTTTTTTTGCGGTACTGGGGATTGAACTCAGGGGCATTCTACCTCTGAGCTATACCCCCAGCCCTATTTTGTATTCTTTATTTTGAAACCGAGTCTCATTAAGTTGCGGTGTGCCTCACTAGGTAGCTGAGGCTGGCCGTGAACCCGGATCCTCCGATCTCAGCCTCCCGAATGCTGGGATTACAAGCGTGCGCCACCACGCCCGGCTAGCAATTTTTATTTTTAATAAACACAAATAAATAAATAAATGTATACTTGTTAAATACTATTTTTTTTTTTTTTTTTTTTGCGGTACTGCTGATGGAACCTGGGGACATTCTACCTCCGAGCTACAGCCCAGCCCTATTTTTTATTCTTTATCTTGAAACAGGGTCTCACTAAGTTGTGGAGGGCCTCACTAAGACCTCACTAAGCAGCTGAGGCTGGCCCTGAACCTGGATCCTCCAGTCTCAGCCTCCCAAATGCTGGGATTACAAGCATGCACCACCATGCCAGGCTAAATACTACTTTCTAAACACATGAAAAGGAGTAAAATTTTTCTTCCAAAAACATAAATTCTCTACGGGTGCCTTTCTTTAATATTTCCATTCTCTTTTCTGATTTCTTAAATATGTAGGGTACATGTGTTATAACTATTCTTGATGTCAAACTATTTCTGTCAATTCTGAGTTGGTTTCACTTCCTTGATTTTTCTTGCCATACATCCTCATTTTTGTATTCTTAGATACTAAATTCCATTTTTGTATTCTCTTAAATATTTCATATTCCTTAAACTATTTAAATAATATGCCTTTATATATTATATTAAAGATCTAAATGTAAAATTAGGTTTGGTATTTGGCAACATGTATACATTCCACTGGATTGAACAGAATCCCCCAAATCTATGGCTAGTTCAATCTCAAAATTAATATTTATTTGAAAATAGTCTTGGCCTTTCTTTTCAGATATGATTAGTTAAGGATCTTAGGGTAATTGGTAATTTCATACTGGATTTAGTGTGTGCCATGCAGTAAAGGATTCCCAGCAACCACTAGAGAAGCTGGAAAACAGGCTTGGAACTATATTTCCCCAGAGCCTCCATAAGAGAAACACCTGCCAACAACTTTCCTTCAGACTTTGTCTTTCAAAATTGTGAGAGAATGAATTTCTTTTCTTCTCAGACACCCAGTTTGTAGGAAAAATAAAAGCAAGGTTAAATCCAATACAAATAAATCTGAGAACCTAGTTACATAAGAACAAGTGCATTAAAATATTTAGAAATACAGCTTCCCACTGAAATCTCTGGAATGCATATTTCAGCAATACTGTACAAGTTTGCTTGTTTATTTTTTTTTTTCTAACATTGAAACTTTGGAGTGTGATTTCTTAAATGTGATTTCAAAGTGTAACATTTCTTTAGAAGCGCCATGTAACATAAACCATGGTGCTTTTTGATGATTATATTTTTATAAGTTCATTTAACTTTGGAGTCACTAAGGAAAACTTTAGCTTATCTATACCAAATTCCTATTTTGGAGAAAGTTCAAAGACTTGCTTAAAATCCACATATCCTGATAGCTATAATACCTGATTACTAATTGACATCCCTCAGTATCCAGGCCCATGAGTTAAAATAACCTTGAAAAATTATTAAATTTTGATTATTAAAGGGATGACTCTGGTTCTATTTTTATATGGGAGAACAACTTTTGGAAAAATAAGATTCCTTGGATATTTGAAAAATGTCCAGGGTCTTCAACATTCATTCATCTTGGAACATGATGAAAGCATTCTGAAAAGGTACTAAATCTAAATTCTATAGACACAACCATAGATTTCCATTCACACTCAAAATGAAAATATGTATATACCAACTTTCTAGTGAGTTGGTTATTACAATGGTAATTCAAAATGAACTCCACTAGTTGAGCTTAAATGGATACAACCAAGGATGACTCTGTCCTCCTCCATCAGCCCTTCGAATAAAGAAAAAGACATTTATGATCTTAACTACTGTGGGCATTTATCTATTTTTCTATGAAAACCTACATTCTTGTAATTATTTTATTACAAAAATGAATTTAATGGTGGCAAGCTTCTATAAATTTTTATATTAAAGTAGAAACAAAGTCAGTAAAATTATTGATTATAATTTTTAGGGTTTTCTATTCACCGTATATATGACTTTCTCTGTGTTTTAAACTATGCTTAAAACTGTTTTCTTGTATTATGCAGAAATTACACTGGCTGCTGTTTTGAATTAAACATTAACATTTTAGGAAACAGATTGTTGTATGAACAATATCCACATTTAATATTTTAGATAAGCCTCATTTTGTCTAAATGCTGATAACTAGGAAAGTTATAATTAGGATATTAGAAAACACTGTCTTATAATTAAGGTTGAGCTGTCCTTTAAATGCATCTCCACAATATTCACATACATTCATTAACTTCAGATATAATTGGAAGGCACATAATTAATGCAATGGTTCTGAATGTTTATCAAATTACTTCCAATCTTTCCAGTTTCTAGATGATGCTCTGCAACATGGAGTATGGACATCAATAAAATACTAATTATAAATTACTAATTGTAATATTCCGCAAGGCCTAAAAAACAGCATCACTGTTTAAATTAAATTAAGTTAGTTTTATTGACTTAATTATTAAGGGATGAGCTGTTTCAAGCTATAAAATTTTGAACTGACATTTTAAATTACTTCTACTATTATAATTAATGCCAACTCTTTGGAAATCAGGAACCACAAACAGTAAAATGCTGAGGATAATAGGCTACATAGATGAACACAAGCATGCTTACTGGACACCATGAAGTGAAGGAAATATTTAAACATATTTATATATTCTAAATACTAATTTTTTAAAGTCATAGAAATAGAGAAGTGATAGCCTTTCAATAATTTCTAGGCAAAGCTTTCTTGAATTACATGAATATAAAAGCTTCTGTCACTTAAAATCAATAACAAAAATCATACTGATTTTCTTTTGGTCATTATATATATACTTCCATGATCAATCTGCTTTTCCTCGAGCTTGAAGGCTCCTCCTATTAATTAGCTAGGTGGTCATTTTCTAATAAATATTTGCATACTATAAACTATAGAAGAGTAATCTTTTAATCAATTAAATTATGTATTTAAGGAACAAATCAAAATTAATTAATTGCAAAGCTCATCAGGCTGAAACTTGGTTCAGAAACACTGGCAAGCCCAAATTGTTTCCAGTTTTGAAGCATTACTTTCATTTGGAAACACATGTTACTTATTTATGCATATCAAAATTAATGTCTTAATTATTTTTTCCACATTCTTACTGACAGAGTACATTTATAAATGACATCCACTGTGATATAGGACAGCTTCTGTCTCATATTCACATAGACACTACTCTCCTTGGGGAGTGATTAAGTTATGTGATCTCCAAATCTGAATCCTTGAAAGATGGAAAAGTAAAAACAAAATTTTCTAAAATTTGTGCAACAAAAAGAGGTCTACACGTTTATTTGAAAAGCACCAGTATTCTTCTTTATCATCTATATAGTTCTCACATCATAACAAAGTGACATCACTTATTGCCCGTTTCTGAGGAAATCAGTCAAAGAACAACAGCGTCTTACATTTCATGATTAAATAAACTAGTCTTAAAACTAACCCATTAAAATTCTGGTTCATAATAATAGTTATGTCTTACATCTTCACTGTAAGTCTTCCAAGGAAATTCTATTTTTCCATAATAAATGTCAACCGGTATCATCTTTAAAATCATAAAATGATTCAACTTCTTTCATAGCATACATCATTTTAAATATATTTTGTCCTATTTGCTGGTGTGATACCTCTCTCTTTCTTGACTCAATTTGGGAGAGAAACAGTTTTATCCCATAGAAGCACACCAAAGACATTTGATGCATTTGATGCCCTTTACTTTTAATTTTATCCATAATTCCAAGAAGGCAAAGGTAAAAAAAAAAAATAGACTATAAATATATCATTTCCAAAATCATAGATCAAACATTGGCTTTTATGGCTCTCCCAATATGTGTCATCCCTTATAAATCCTTGTGTTACTAGGGTTCTAACTATCATTTATTTGTCTGTCTATCTATCTATCTATCTATCTATCTATCTATCTATCTATCTATCATCTATCTATTTTACTGAAGTAGTTTTGGTTTTATCTAGTAATAATGACATTCATATGAATGCTACTTTATGAAAAATAACTTTGTTCAGATGATATAATCTAATAAATTCATCACTTGGACAGATATTCCACTCTTCCTTAGTAGACCCAATATACTTTATGTTTATTAATACAAAAAAACAACATGAAGTCAGGCAGGTGATACATGCCTGTAATCCCAGTACTTGGGAGACTAACACAGGAAGATCATAGGTTTAAGATCAGCCTCAGAAACTTAGAGAGACCCTCAGAAACTTAGTGAGAGCCTGTTTTAAAATAAAATATAAAATAAGATTGGGACTGTAGGTTAGATGTAGAATGCCTCTGAGTTAAATCCCCAGTACCAAAAAACAAACAAACAAACAAATAACCCAGAAAATATATACTTGATAATTTCCAGAGATGTGACTGCTAGGAACTTTCAGAGTACTTTACCCTATTTGGAATATTGAAGAGTTTTTATTTTTTATTTATTTTTATTTTTTAAGAATTGACAGCTTTTCTGGAAAAGTATATTTTGACGAGTTCTAAATATATCTCTATTTAGATCAAAATGGCTTTGTTACTCTGTCAGGGCAAATTAGGATGTACGGCACTGGCCAAGACAGTCTTACTATTAGCCTCACTTTCACTAATCTTTAAGCATTCTTCTTTCTCTCTAGGTACCTGAATACCCTCTTATCTTGGAGCAGAATAAGGCACAAGACCATTAAGTACCCTCTCACCACTGCCCATACAAAATCCAGGTAGCCAGGTAACCTGATGACAGAGAAAACATACCAAACAACTGACACTAATGACAAACTCATGTATAACTCAATGTACTTGACATATCCCACTGTTCAAGTCCCCACAACATCCTTCAGTATGTTTCTAGGGTCTTGTCCCAGCCCTGAAACCCCTAATGTGTTAGTAGTTGTTCATTGCTGTGATAAATATCATAGAAAAGATTTATTTATTGCTTTGAGAAGAGAGCCTTGGGAAGCCCTATTCTCAAAGGGCTGCCTACAAAATAACCCAGGATTTATTTCATTCTCAGGCATCTGAACACTCATAAGCCATTGCAGCCATGGTCCAAGTAAGCCCCAATCCTATTCCTGCTGGCAGTAGATGTTAATGTCATCCAAGTGGTGTTGATTTTGCAGAAATAAGGAATGCTGAAGTTACAGAGTCACAGAGGCCTCCTCTAATTTCACCGGAAAGCCTGGGCTGTCAAACAATATTTTTCAAAGTCAGAGTCTCTGCATACAGCCTCTGAGAAAATGATGCTTGAGTCTGTGAGAGTGAAGGTAAAGCTGTAATAGATACCCTAGGAAGTTAGAGACTCCAGGAATGTGGAACATCTCCTGAGGAAAGCTATAGGCAATGAGCACAGCTGGCCCAAGATAGAAGCCAGGTGGACTGCAATTTTCCTAACCATGTTTCCACCTAAGCACACATGCAGTACACACACACACAACACACACACATACACACATTTGGGATTCTTACATCATTTCTCTTAAAGAATGAGCTATTATTTTTACCTTAAAAGCATTTTAATTATTTTTATTATGTAGCACCAAAGTAATATGCAATAAATGTTTCAAATTGAAAAACTCAAACTAATGACTAAATATTCTTAAGTCAGACTAGAATATCCTCAGTGACCTCATGGGTTCTGTGTTGGTGACACTTGTCACTTACTTAGCACTTCAGTGTTTCAGGATTGACTCTGAAAATACTCAGATATTGTTTGCTATGGGAATTTATCCAACACAGTTTTTAACTTCATCCAACTGATTTTAGTTCCCGTTTTAGTTTTCATTGTTGCTGTCCTGCATAATTTTAGTCAATAAGTTACCATGAGAATATATTATAGATTTTCTTTTCCTGTCCAATCATTGCAGCTGAGGCGTTCTTATACTAGTTCATGTTATTTCTCATCCGTATTTTAGAAGAGATTCATAACAGTTGTGTTTTGAACTGTATCTTCCCTACTACCCAGAAATGCTTTTATATCTTAAAGAGGAGTTATAACTTCCTCTTTTATGTTATGTATTAAATCACTTTTTTGGATGTTACAGGTGTTCTGAAGGTACAGAGCTTGATGCACTATATTAGGGCTGACCTCTCGGAAGTGGAGCTTTCCTTTGAACAGGCACAGTTTGAAGAAAGTCAGCAATGTATCTTCAGTCAAAATGGTTGGATATGGAGTTAATGGTTTTCCTTCTGGCTGTACAGATCTGTGACTTACAGAAAATTATTCTCTGAATGCCTGGCTGATCCTGTTACCTTCTATGAAGTTACTTTAACACAATTAAAGGTATGTTTAAAATCTCCTCTACCAGGTAAAAGGAAGCAGATTTCATTAGCTAACCAAATCCAGACTAATATCAATTGATCATTTTTCATAATTTTAAGGTGTAACATCATGTTATAAAGTATATGTAAATAGTCACTGGTATGCATATAGGACCAGACCTACAAGAAACCTTTATATAATGTTGTCTCTTCCTTTATTTGTGACTTCTATTTTAAAATAATATTATTCTCCAATCCAAATAATATCACTTTTTCTCCTATATGATAAAATGTGCTAATACATGCCAAGTTTTCAACACCATACATTCCCGTCACCTTTGTAAAGTGAGAGCAATGTTAACAGCATTGGTCTAAGAAATGCTGACTACAGTTAAACTTCATTTTCAAATACAATTCACAGCTCTTTTTGGTGGCATGCCTTTTTTAATCTAATGAGCCAGAAGACTGCCAGACTGGCCACAGTAGTAAAGGTCTTTATTACATTTTGGGGGAAAGAAAGCTTAATGATTAAATAAGGTGAATAGAAAGAAATTTATAGAAAAAGGGAGGCTTATTTTTTAACTTTACATAGAAGAATCCAATGTGGAGCATTAGTTAGGAAGCAGTGAATTTAGGCCTGGATTTTTCAAGTAAAGAATAATATTTTACAATGATTCTTTGCTTATAGTAATTGCTTTGCTTTGTTTTGTTTCTAATTAGAAAACATGAAAATAATAATTATCTAAAACAAAAAGAACATCTGAAAATGTACACTCTTATTTCACAGGTGGGTTTTAGAATCATTTTATATAAAGTGTGTGTGTGTGTGTGTGTGTTCTGCATACAAGCTAATCCAGCTTTTCTAACTTCCTCTTGAATATTCTTCATATTCTTTACCGTTTCATGTCCCTATCTTGGAAAATACGACTCAAAATCTTTCAAGGTTGGTGTGTATGTGTGTGTGTGTGTGTGTGTGTGTGTGTGTGTGTATGTGCGTGTGTGTGTGTGCATTTTCCTACATTAAAAAAAGTTATTTGGGGATTTATTTATTTGATATTTTTTATTATGTTTTTTGGATTTTTCTGGCTACTCATGCAAGGTAGATTATATATGAAATATATCTGACAGATTGAGACTTACTAAGGAATATTAGAATCTTAGCAAAATAGTCATCATGGAATATATATTACTCTTCTATCAAGTTTGTTCTCTTTATGTCTCACTAACAGGTGATATTCAATTTGTATTGGCACATACTGAAAGTCGTCTATCCTATTTTTTGCAATTCCATTATTCAATATTTTAACAAGTACAAATGCAGATGAATTAATAATCAAAATTTACCACAGCCAGTAGCAATATGTAAGACTCCCTTCATCTGTATCCCACAAAGTCCAGGTTCTAATATCAGAGATACTATTTATTACTAGTCCCCCTCTATTTTGACTGAGATCTGATATACTTATATAAGCAAATTTACAATTAACTCCTGATTTTACATATTATTTTAAGTGGTATAGAGTGGATATAATGTATTATTGGTATATAGAATGATCTATCATTTGTTTTACAGAAAACCTACTATTCCATTGAAAGGATGCACTTCAATGTGTTAAGTCAATCTTTATATATGAGGATTTAGATAGCTTCCTCCAATCCTTTTCTATTACAGATAAGGCTGCAATGAATATCTATCTCAGTTTGGGTTTTACCAGAAGCAGAACTTGATAAAAAAGACTAAGAAAAATTAATTTATCTGGTAGTGATCTCAGAAACACAAGAAAGGGATTGAAGAAAGAGACCTAGGGAAAGGAGAGTAATAAAATCGCAGTTTTAAGACACTTACCACTGTGGGAAGCTGGAGTTCAGTGGACTGGGGAACTCTGGCAGACACTATAGAGCATGTTGTATGGAAGCCTTAGTTTCCTGCCCTTCCATACAACAATTTTTTATTCAACCTGTCATTGATTAAAGGCTACCTAAGGACTTAGCTCTACTGGAATTTAGGGTGTCTTTGTTCATTATCTGAATATATTCATAACCAGAAAAGCAAAATCAGGCATAAAAATAATGGTTTTCACGTAAGTTAACCATGTAACCATATTATTGTAAACATTTAAAGAAAATGTCAATAGAATATTAAAGCTATCTTCTACATTATCCTTGTTCTTATGCAAATCTATGTATTTTTGTACAAGAGTTATGGTATGTCAATTTTTTAATTTTGTAAATTATATTTTCTCTCACCAGCAATGTACTCTTCTTTCACACATATTCCATCACCCACAAAATTTAAATACCTTCATGATATTTGCTAAGCCAAAAATTTAAACAAATCTGTTTTACTTTTCAGTAATGTCATTAAGATTGAAATTAAACTATCAAAAATTTCTAAGTATTTTCTAAGTATCTGTTCACACACATGCCAGTTTTAAAATTAAATAGCTTGGCTATCAGATAGCCAAAAATCAGACAGATAGCTCTTTACAAATTCTACAAACTCTCCAAATATTATATGAAAGGAATTGTACTTACAGAGTCTTATTCAAGTGTTTTGACTTTCAAATATTTAATCTTATGTAGAAAAATAGCATGGATATTCAGAAAAGGATTGGTCTATGAATATTTTTCAACTCAGGAGAAAATTTATCAGATTTCTGCTGTAGAAATTCCCATAAATTTAAATTAACTTGTCAGATTTTAAAAATCATACCATGATATTGTGCACTCAATAATTTTTAATTTATTATTTTTTGTGTGAGGTGCTAGGGATTGAACCCAGGGGCACTCTATCTCCAAGCTACACTCACAGCCCTATTTTGTTTATTTATTTATTTTTAATTTGGAAACAGAGTCTTGCTTATTTAATAGGAGCTTCACTGAATTGTCGAAGCTGACTCCGAACCTGTGATCCTCCTATCTTAACCTACCAAGTACTGGGATTACAGACATGTGCCACCAACACCTAGCTTATAATTTTTAATATTGAAACATTTGGCAATTTAATAGGGCACTTCCTATTATAATACAAGATCTAAAGGTGATACTAATGCCTACAAGCTGTTACAGAACAATTCAATACAACAGAAGCACAGAGAGAGAAGGTAATGCTGTGGCCTCTAGAAGCCCTAAGAAACTCCATGAAAGCTATAAGAATGCAACCAACATTTGAGAGCAATGATATTTAGTTGGCCAAAGAAATGTACTTAGGATGTTCTTGTTTCTAAGAATGGCATGAGCTAAACCATGAATACAGTGCCAAGGATATTGTACTTGTGAGGAAACCACTGTAACAGTTGTTAAATATATTGATGTATAATTATGAACTATGAAGATTTTAATATATTAATGCTTTGGGCAAGTTGAGATAACTTGAGATTTTTGAATCAGCCTAGAAAAAATTGACTAAAGAATTTTGTTGTTGTTTCCAAATGCGACCCTGGGAGATATATGTAATTTGTATTAGGAAGGGGTAAAATAGAAAAGAGACACCAGGTGAAATAATCAATAATGCAGGGGAGATTTAATAAGGGAAACAGTTCAAATAATGCTATGTTCATTTATGAGGTTATCAATAACAAATTCAATATCATGTGTAGTGAAGGGGAGGGAATAGCGTAGGATCCAGAGGGAAACACGCCACATGCTATACTTATGAATGTTTCTATCAATCTGAAGCTCATTATGTTGTGTAACTGCAATGAATCAATAAAACGAACATACTTGAAAGAATTACTGAAGTTCAAGTGGCCCCATATATGCACAAAAAGAAATAAACTGGAATCCTGGGAAACAAGCCCTAGGATCACTAGAAAAGACTACATTTTGTGATTGTCATTATACAAATATTACATTTATAGTTTTTTGTCAAAACCTAAGGATTATTCTAAGGATATAACCATAAAAGATAAAAATATCACATATTTTTTGAATTTTGAGTATTCCAATATCTCATTTTAAATGTATAAGATTTCCAAACTTTAATGCCCAAAATTAGATTTTGCAAAAATATACATTCCAGAAAATTTTATAATATTTTTTCAATTATTGTTTTCTCATCTAATTTTGCCTCTACAATACCCAATATACAATAGGATTTTATGATAATTTCAGTACCCTATTTTCCATTAGGGAATGAACTATTGAGTGAAATAAAATATGAATCAATTATTATGCATTTCCTTCTAAAAAGAGGAAGAAATTCGACCATACTGGTCCATGCTGAATGAATAATTAGATTCATTTCTTTCTTTTATACTTAAACAGTTGTGATTGACCCTAGCTTTTCTTGCTTTAACATAAAATCATAAAGATGTGAAATTTAGAGCATATAATTTTCTGTTTAACTAATTATCATCGATATTTGATTGTCTCCTGCACAGTAGTGTCTCTGCACTTTCCCACCAATGCTACTTAGTCTTTGATTTGTCACTGGTGTTAACCATTTGTGTATTGATGAATGGTCATGAAAATAGAACAGTTCATCAGAACTATATCAACTGAATACTTAGCATCAATATACCTTTGTGAAAAGCTAATGCGTCCAGTAACAAAGTGGCTGTGAAAGGCAGCAAAGTAAGATTTGTCATTTATTGTCTCATTCATCTCAGTGTTTTCCATCAAAGTATGTGTCAAAGAACTGAGAGACAAGCGCTTTATATTAAATTGACTTTATAATAATATCGAATGTATACTCAGAGTCTATTGACAATGTAGTAATTCATTTTGATTTTTCTGTTTGAGAAAAATAGTAATATGATTTCTTTATTTCTAGATAATAACATGTCAGGAACTTGAATCAAGAAATATTACATAACCATCACATATCACTGAAAATTGAGCATAGTAGATTAATTTAATATCAAATAAACTTAAGAACTTTGACATAATCCTGGTATCAAATCATCCTGGTGTAAACCATGAAATACATTTTCTCTTCATTCTGGACACATAGTTAGGTAATATTTTTCCATTTTTCATGCAAATAAGAGGAACAATGTGGTTAAGTTCTATCCAATAAAATAGAATCTGGTATTCTACACACTATTTTTCCATAAATGATTATCCACACTCTCCAGACCTGTGATCTAAGTCAGGCCTTAAAGATGGTGGAGTCAAAAACATAGAAATAGTACACCCCCTGCATTGCTGCTTAGAATTAACATGTCTACCAGTGAAGAACATTAATTTTGATCATTCCATAAAGAAGAGTTTACCTTCTCTTAACGCAATGAGATTTTTCAATTTATATGTTAAAACAGCTACTTTAACCCTAATTAAAACTCTGAGAAAAAGGGAATTGGAAAAGACCTTACTTTGTTTGGATTGCTATAAAAATATCTTAGACTGGTAATCCGCAAATGACAATAATTTATTTTCCTGCTTTGGAAGCTTTGAAGTCCAAGATCAAGGCACCAGTAAGTTTGGTGTTTGATGAAGACTTGTTTCTGATTCATAAATGTACCCAGTTCCTATTTTATAAGGTTACTAAGCCCACTTATGAGGGCTCTATCCTTGTGACTGTCACATCCTAAAGGCACCCATCTCTTAATACTACCACACTGATACTTAAGTTTAACATATGGTTGATTCATGTTGTTATAAGAACAGCTAACATTCGGAGAGGAAAAAAAAGCAAAAAAATCTTGAGCTTCAATATATGGAGCATGAGTGAATAAAAGACCAGCTTCATGATTGCACGGCTCAAGCAGCTACACAAGTCCCCACACATAGGTGTGCAGTTGGTCCAGTGAGCTACTACTACTGTTTTGAGACACTTAGTGACTTTTGAAAACAAGGTTCCACGTGTCCATTTCACACCATGACCCCAGTGTATAAGACTGGACCTGAGCCTATGATTTGGCAACTTTTAGAAATTTAAATATCAACCAAAATTGTAGGAAGATGAGAAACCAATTTATATTGCATATCCCAATCAGAAGTATTAGAAACAACAAAGACAACTAGTTGTTAAGGTACTCTAACATAATGAAAGATAGCAGTTTAAACAGTAGCCAGAACCCTAGTTTCCCTCTTCCACTCAATACAGACAGTATCATAGATTACTATTTCATAACATATCTATAGTTTTAGTTTTATGGAGAGTCAAAACAATCAAAGGATTTCTCTACTGAGGAAACCAGTAGCACGTAGAATGCAGAAGGTAGAAGAACTTCACTGCAAAAGTGAATATCCAGTAATCAGTATAATGTCTCAAGCTATAAGTAGACACTTGGTGACTTGACAACTCAGTCCTACATTCCTTTATCCTTTGCAGCAGGTACAATGTTAAATATAACAGCACAGGGTGCTAGATGTTATGTGGTCCCTAAAAAAAATCTCTCCTGGACCCAACATGTTTCTATTCACTTTTCTTCTTGTTGTTACAAAATCTTTCTTTCTCTCTCTCTCTCTCTCTCTCTCTCTCTCTCTCTCTCTCTCTCTCTCTCTCTGAAGCTGTCCACCAGCTCATAAGGAGGGAGACACTCAGAACTATAAGATTTGAGGAAGCAAAGTAGTCACATACAAGTGATAAACACAACTGTTTCAGGTTCTTCAAAGGTGACAAGGAAAAATACAAGCAATTGTACAATAGGATTTCAAATATTGAATCGAAAAGGATTTTTACCTTTTAATACTATTCAAAAAGTTAGGCATTCAGTGTTTAATTTTTGCAGGACACAAGTTTACTAATTTATTAAAGTCACATAAATATTTTGATAAAAACACGCAATAGAATGCCATTACTGATTTGCTGTAAATTATAGTGCATTATTACAATACGACAGTGTAGTTTTTCTAAATGGAGAAATGAAAGATGGGATATAGTATATAAAGGAATGAATATATTCAAAAGTTAGGTCAGTAATAGTTTATTCCTCAACTATCTATGTACCTCAGAAAAGATAAAAAAGATTAATTTTTAATTTATTTACCTTCTCTTCCCTGCCAATTATAAGCAACAACAACAAAAATTCTCCAACATTTTGTAATACCTGATTTTAAAAAAGATACAAAACTTTATTCATTTCTCACTTGGTGAACTTGCATCTTGGACTCAATATATTTTACTTGATATTCTCAAATATTTTTCTCTCATTTGCCCTGGTGGATGTGCTCAAGTAAAACAAGGAACAAAAGAAAAAAAAATAGAAAGTCTTGGGGTATATAAATTCCAGATCAACTCAAGTTACCCTGAGTAACTGTCAGTAGAAATCTCAAAATACAACTATGCAACTGGCCTTAGAACAAGTATCCAGCAAAGATCAAGCCCAAATTCTCCAAGACAAATGATTAGAAAGACACTTACTGAAGTAACTGATGTGTCTGAATGGCTTAGGAAGATATTCAAACCTGAACCAGTGCAATGGAACATGTAGATAAAAATTAAGCCAATCATCACCAACAAAAAAGGTGATTATCAATGATGAAGAATAAAAAACACTGGAAATGAAAAAAAGCGGTCCTCATTTATTGCATACGCATCTGTGAATAGTTTGCATTTTTCACCTAATGTAAATTTTACCTAATCAAAACCACCATGTAACTGAATTGGAAGGGAGAGGCCATCCACATAAATAACGGGGGAGAGGATCAAAAAGACTTAATTCTTCTCCCATATTAGAAATACATAATGCTGAAACCTCAAAAATATCAAAATAGATAAACACAGTCACAAAATTTAGCAGTGAATTCAAAAACAGCTTCTAGAGTAAACTTGTTCCTGTTAATAGAGAAGGAACCTGAGAAAAGAAAAGTGGGGGGAAGAAATGTGTGTAGGGAGCTTGGCGTGGTGGCGCACGCTTGTAATCCCAGCATTCGGGAGGCTGAGACCGGAGGACCCAGGTTCAAGGCCAGCCTCAGCTACTTAGTGAGGCACTCCACAACTTAGTAACACTTGGTTTCAGAATAAAGAATAAAAAATAGGGCTGGGGGTGTAGCTCGGAGGTAGAATACCCCTGAGTTCAAACTCCAGTACCTCAAAAAGAGAAGAAATGTGTGTAGGGGCCACAGTTTTTATATCCTTAACTCTCATGAAAACACTTCAGAAATATTGCCATCGTTTTATTGGTTTAAATTTGAAAAACACTATTTTAGCCATGTCTTGTTTGTTTCACTTAATTCACAAATTATGTAACATGGTTTGGAGAAATGAAACAGTAATTACAGTGACAAACTAACTTGAAATGTCATGTAATATATAATAAGAAGAAAAACCATAAGAAGCAATACAGGAATATATATTTTATTTGTTGTAAACACATTTTCTCTAAAATTCAGGTATACCTTGGCCGTACAAGATTCTTTAAATGCTAAAAGAAGGGACTTGTTGCTACTTTTTCTCTCTATAGCTCTTCTGGAACTTAAACTTCTTTGCATTTCTTCCATTACTATTTCTAATCTATTCCAGTTCCACTCCAAGTTTTTAGATTATTAGAACAAAAATTATTATAGCTACTTGAGTTGGTGAGTAATTTCAGCTTACTTAAATATTTTTAATCTCCTTTCTATTAGACTTATTCAAGTAGAGATTGAATACATTTTTGTCAGAAAACTTGGGGGGACTATATTTAAAAGGAAATCAATCCAGAGTAATTCTAATGCTCTTCTCCTCTAATCCTACAATACTTCTAACTTATTATTTTATTGAAGGCATAAACTTCTTTAGAAATACTTCCATATGTCAGATGTAACCAGTGTGGTGTGTTCAGGGCAGCTTTGAAGTATGAAATACATTAATACATATATGAAGGATTACATTTAAAAATGTACATTATATACAGTTATATTATTATACAAGATAAAATAACATGTTTTTCCAGACTTTAAATTCTCACTATATAATTTAAATGAAAATAATACTTTTTAAGTTTATCCCACAAATAATTGTAGGACATAGAATAATTCAAAACTCTCAGCCAGTCTACTTGGATTTCATCTTCTATGAATATTAGATAATTATACTTTTTTTCCAATTGCATCTATGCTAAATGAATTTTGAACATCATTATAGGAACATATGATACTTGAGCATGGGCAGATAACTAACATTTACTGGAGGTCATTGTTTATTTTCTAATTCCACTGTCAAAACCAGTAATATGCTCACACTATTGTATGGAAAATCTGTTCACTTGCTATTCTGCCTCAAAACATCATAGCATAGGTTGTTGTTGTTTGTTTGTGATCTTATTTTATAAGGAAGAAAATTTGTGAGCTGTTCACTTGGTATTTCTCTCTTTCATTAAAATCCAAAGAATACATCTTTCATCCTTGGTATTTAAAGCTTCTAAAACTGGCATTAATGATATGCATACAATGCTGGATGGAAAATGTGTTCACTTGCTATTCTGCCTGCAAAATTTATGGGTCATTGTTGGTTTTATTATTTGTTATTTTGTTTTCTCATGAAGAAATTGTGTGACCTATTAACTTTGTTTTACTTTCTTTCTTCAAAATCCAAAGGTCTCTCAACTTTGGTGTTTAAAGTTTGTCTTTTATCAGTACATGATTTATTTTTCTTTCCATACTACAGATTTTTTTTTGTCTTTCTATAACATTCTTTTTTTTTCTATTTCACTCATTCTTTACTCCTTCTACCCTCTTATTGATCCTCAGCTGTTCTCAAAGGTAAATCTTCTGAAATCTAAAACTTCTTGTCAACAGAAACAGCATTTAAAAAAAAATCTTCAAGAGCAGCACTTTAAATTTTAGAGGCTTTGCCCTCTTCTTTCTGAGAAACAGTAAATCTGGTGGTGTCAGTTTTAGAGTTTTGGATTGCTAGTGTTAAAGTCACTTGGAAGACTGCATTCATTACGTACTTTTGGAGTTTTCTTATGTTGTGTTCAAAATAGATAATTTGAACTAAATCTGAAGAAATAAAGTGTTATTATCCAGAAAAATGAATTATTTAGGTTGAAAGAATGTCTTAAAATATTGGAACAAATTTAGTAAAACAAAATGGGAAAATAATACATTAAATTCTTAAATGAGTCTAGCATTGAGTTTGAGTGTGAGAAATCTCTTGAATTTCTAGCTTTAGTATATCTACCCACAGATAATCAGATATGATAATTGGAAAACTTTTCCCAGTTCAGACGTCTTGTCTTAAGCTCCAAGAAATGCTCCCGTTTATCAAAACCTGTGCTGATACTGACTCATTCAGAATGATGAAAAATGTAAACGTGCATTTCTCACAGAAATGTACTGTGCTAGTGTTAAGATAAAAATAAGTCAAAGCATGCCATTTAAATTGATCTGCCATACAAGGAAACTGAGGAGGATCTTATGTGTATCTCCAAGTATTTGTGGGAAAGTAGCCACCAAGAGTTTAAGTATAGATAAGAGACAGAATTGAATCAAGATGAGTTAGGGATATACATCAGGGACCTGGGTTCAATCCCCAGCACCACCAGAAAAATAATACACATCTTTATGTAAAAATACATAAAACCATATACACACATACACAGCACACATATTTATATACACATGCCAAGATACTAACACATTTGCACTGAAATTAAATACTATACAGTCCAAAGAATGGAACGGTTGCTTGATTTATGGTTTACATGGTCTAGTGGCCAAAAAAAAAAAAAATCATTCAATATTTTGGAAATCTCTTTACTTAAGACAATGACAGTGGGAAAATTTAAGCAGCTAACTACCTCTGTAAAATTTCAATGAAAAATGTCTGAATATAAAGATATATCTCACATAAAAAGTATACCAAATGTTAAGTTTTAGGCTTTTTTAAAATGGAGAATCACTGCTAATTTCCTTATAATTGTATGTATGTAAATATTCCAAAATATTTCATGTAAAACTTTCAGATATATCGAAGAAAATTCATAGTTATTATTTTATACCCAAATGTCATAGAACTAAAATTTCCACTGATGCAACATTTATTTAATTATAATTATGTACATATATATATATATGCTTATGTTTTAATGTATTTTACTTTAATTCTACAAATGATGTTGGAAGTATGTACCTTAAGAAATATGTAAATGCCCCGGCCAGCGGGGGTTGGGAATGGAGACCCAGGCAGCTTAACCTAAAGGAATGAAGCAAACAAGCGACGCAAAGAACGGAGGCAAGACAGGATTCTGACCAAGCCTCAATCTTTATTAACGAAGGGGCTGCTTAAATAGTTAGAGGTGAGGGATGGGGTCAGAGGGATCAGGTAAGGTTGTGTGGGCTTGCATGATTGGTCAAGGTTGACTGTCTTTATCAGGTAAGGGCCTCAGCAAGATAACAGATAGAACCTGTTTTTGCATAATCTCTGTGGCTGCTGAGGAGTTTCCTCAAAGTGTAAATTCCAACTCTGATCAACCTCCCTGCCCCCCAACATCTCCTCCCTTTTCGTTTTATAGGGAGTGGGCTTTGACCGACCGGGGGAGACATTGACCTGGTTCCTCCCGTGGGCTATGCCCACTCTGTATGGCTCTCGACATCTTTTTGGGAGGAGAGGCAGAGCCAAGTTGTTTTTGTGGTACTGGGGATTGAACTCAGGGGCATTCTACCTCCAAGTTATACCCCCAGCCCTAGTCTATTAGGTGATGTCAACCTCTATGCAAACCAGGTATACTCCCAGAGAAATCTGGAGGAGCTCAATTGGGACCTTTCTCGTGCAATGCTTTGCTCTGCACCCGGTTCGATGCCCATACCTGGCCTCTATAATCCAGGTAAGCATCTCTCTGGTTGAGATGCTGTCACCGTGGGGAGGGAGCAAAATTGGGGGCTTTCAGGCTCCTGATAGCCAGAGTCCCATCTATTCATCATTTCCAGGCGCTGGTAATGTACCTGGATGGGTTTGGCCAAAGCAGAGTCTATCTGGGATCTTATGAAGGCTTAGTTTTTTAAAGATCCACGGGCCAAATGTGAGAATTAAGGGAAAGTTTATAAGGAGTCATTGTCCCTGTCTAGCTGGGGATTGGAAGTTTCTTTAGTTGATCTAAAGGAGACATAGGAAGGTCAGGGTCTGTTGGTTGTAGAAGCATTACTTCTTGGTATTCTGAAAGAGAAGGCAAGCACATGTGACAACAAAAGTAAATGGAACAGCAGAGAAGTAATAATTGCATAGGTCCTCCCTGTGCTGTCGTCAATATGTCAAGGGCCATTTGATTTTGTAAGATGGCCTTTTTTATCATTTGCATTTCATCATTTATTAGTGAAATGCTTTCAGCTGTGTCATTTAGAGCCTT
>PVLC010026069.1:0-23060 GCA_004027655.1 Graphiurus murinus | reverse complement strand
TCTTTCTGCACTCAATTATGGCCACAATACTTGCTGGGGGACAAAAATAATCCTGACCAATAATACTACCTTGCAGCTGGTTCTATTTAGTGAAAAGGAGTGCAAGTGACAGGATGTGGCTTATTTTTAACTGCTCTTTTATCTTTGATACTACCTGGACTTATTCAAATATTGCAAAATTAAAACTCATAAGCCATTTAAGTGAATCTTAAGGAGATTTTTAAAAAATGGAAACACACACACACACACACACACACAAAATAACCTTGGCAGCTTTTCCAGCAACCCTGACCAATGTATACAGGTCCTTGAGCTACTGACATCTTCATATTATTGATGCATTGTAATCATATATCTTTGTTGGCACAAGCAGATAAAGGCAAGATACATACATACACACATCACTTATTTAACCCTTTCCCAATTCCTGTCTCATTCCCTCTCCTGCCCTCCCCCTCAATCTGTTTATTGATTGAATTTGATAGGTTTGTTGAAGTACATCATGTGCATGTTTTCCTCTCCCCTCCCCCATCACCTTCAGCTAAGTCTCCTTCTTGTCTCATCTACAGTTTCTCCTTCTTCATCTAGAGTCCATCTTATGAATCACTTTCTCTCTAGCTTCCACATATTAGGGAGAGTATACAATTATTTTACTTTTTGTGACTGATTAATCTCATTTAACATAACATTTCCCAGTTCCATCCATTTCCCTTTAAATGACATGATTTTGTTCTTCTTTATTCCTGAGAAAACGTCCATTGTGTACATATTCCATAGTTCTGTAATCCATTCATCTGTTGATGGACATCTTGGCTGGTTCTATAGTTTGACAATTGTGAATTGTGTGGCTATAAACATTGATGTGATAGTTTGGTTTTTATTCTTTTGAATAGATACCCAGAAGTAGTATTGCTGGATCATGTGGTAGGTTTATTCCCATTCATCTGAGGATCCTTCATCCTGTTTTCCAAGGTGGAGGAAGTCCACCAACAATGTATTAGGTTTTCCACTTTTCCACATCCTCACTAGCATCTGTTTTTGTTTGTGTTTTTAATGTTTGCCATTCTAGTCTGCAAGTCCACCAACAATGTATTAGGTTTCCCACTTTTCCACATCCTCACTAGCATCTGTTTTTGTTTGTGTTTTTAATGATTGCCATTCTAATTGGGGTTAGGTGAAATCTCAAGGTAGTTTTGATTTGCATCTCTCTGATTGCTAATGATGTTGAACATTTCCTGATACATTTATTGACCATTTGTATTTCTTTTATTGTGAAGTGTCTATTTACATCACTTACTCATTTTTATTGGATTATTTATTATTTAGTGGTGAATCTCTTGGGTTCTCTGTATATTCTAGATATTAGTCCTCTATCAGAGATGAAGTTGGCAAAATTTTTCTCCCCCTTCTGTCGGCTCTCTCTTGAGGTTCCTGATAGTTTCCATTGTTGCACAGAAGCTCTTCAGTTTAATGAAACCCCATATATTGATCTTCCTTTGAGTTGCTTGTGCCTTTGGGGTCTTGTTGAGAAAGTTTTTAACTGTGCCTTTGTGATAATGTAGCTGCAAGGTCTCTGACATGACATCAAAATCTTTTATCCATATTGAAATGACTCTTATGCAGGGTAAGAAAATGGGGTTTATTTCCAGTTTTTTGCATATGGTTAACCAGTTTTGCCAACACTGTTTTTTGAAGAGGCTGTCTTTTTTTCCAGTGTATGTGTTTGGCTCCATGTCAAAAATCAATTGACTGTAAGTGTGTGGGTTTGTTTTGGACTCTTCTGTTCTGCTCCATGTTCTATGTGGGTTTTTTGTGTATGTGCCAATACCATGTTTTGTTTTGTTTTTTATTACTGTGGCTTTGTAGTAGAGTTTAAAGTCAGGTATTGTGATGCCTCCTGCATGGTTCTTGTTGCCAAGAACTACTTTGGTTGTTCTGGGCTTTTAGTTGTTTCAAATGAATTTAAGGACTGATATTTCTATGTCTGTGAGGAAAGTCCTTGGTAACTTAATGGATATCACATTTAATCTATAGATCACTTTTGGAAGAATGGCTATTTGGATGGTATTTATTCTGCCTATCCAAGAGCATGGAAGATCTTTCCATCTTCAAAGGACTTCTTTGATTTATTTTTTCAACATTTCTAGTTTTCCTTATAGAGGTCTTTTTACTCCTTGGTTAGGTTTATTCCTAAGTATTTTAATTTTGGGGGTGCTATTGTGAGTGGAATGGTTTTCTGGATTTCTTTTTCAGTCAGTGGATTTATGGTTGGCATACAAGACAGCTTCTGATTTTTTAAGATTGGTTTTGTATCCAGAAATTTTGCTGATTTCCCAGATCAGTTCTATAATCTTTTTAGTTGACTTTGCTATGTCTCAGTATCTTTCCTCTTTGAACACCTTTGATTCCCATCTCTTGTTTTAATGCTCTGGCTAGAGTCTCAAGTACTATATTGAACAGAAGTGGTGATAATGGACAGCCTTGTCTTGTTTCTGTTTTCAGTGAGAATTCTTGCAATTTTTCCTCATTTAATATGATGTTGACTGTGGGCCTATTGTATATTGCCTTTATGATGCTCCAGTATGTTCATTCAATTCCAAATCTCTCCAGTGCTTTTAGCATGAATGGGTGATGGATTGTATCAAATGCTTTTTCAGCATCTATTGAAATGGTCATGTGACTTTTGTCTTTGATTGTGTTTATGTGGTGAATTACATGGATTGCTTTCCATATGTTGAACCAGCCTTGCATCCCTCGGATGAACCGGATTTGATCATGGTGTATAAATTTCTTAATGTGGTTCTCAATGCACATTGCTAGTATTTCTTTTATCAGTTTTGAGTCTAAGTTCATCAGCTATATAGGCCCATAGTTTTCATTTCTTGAGCTGTCTTTATTTCACTTTGGTACTAATGTGATGTTGGC
The DNA here is from genome assembly GCA_004027655.1 of Graphiurus murinus. Lineage (NCBI taxonomy): Eukaryota > Metazoa > Chordata > Mammalia > Rodentia > Gliridae > Graphiurus > Graphiurus murinus. The sequence goes on along the minus strand of PVLC010026069.1, from coordinate 20,135 downwards.
TTCATAGAATGTATTTGGGGGAGACTTGTTTACTTCTATTTCATGTAATAGATTGAGGAACATTTGGATTAATTCTTCTATGAAGGTTTGCCAAAATTCACTTGGAAAACTATTGGACCCTGGGCTTCTGTTTGATGGTAAATTCTTTATTGCTGCTCCTATCTCTTTGATTATTGTTGATCAGTTTATGTTTTTTATATCTTTTTACTCAGATTAGAAAGGTTATATGTGTTTAGAAATTTGTCAATTTCTTCTAGATTTTCCATTTTGTTGGATTATAGTTTTTCAAAGTAATTTCTGATGATCATATGGCTTTCCACACTGTCAGGGGTAATGTCACTTTTATTTTTTTTTTAATTAATTGGTGCACTGTAATCATACATCTTTCTTAGGTACAAGCTGATAAAGGCATTTATGATGCATGCATTTCTCATTTAACCCCTTCCCTAATTCCCATCCCGCTCCCTTAACCTCCCTCCTTCTCAAGTTCAGTTTAGTGATTGAATTTGATATATTTGTGGAAGTACATCATGTACATTAGGTTGTCTCCCTCCCTCCACCCCGTCAATGTCAATCACCATCAGTTAAGTCAACTTCTTTGCTTATCTAGGGTTTCTTCTTTTTCATCTGGAGTCCCTTGTATGCCCCATCTTCTCCGTAGCATCTGCATATTAGGGAGAACATATCCTTTTTTTACTCTTTGTGACTGACTAATCTCACTTAACATAATGTTTTCCAGTTGCATCCATTTCCCTGCAAATAACATGATTTTGTTCTTCTTTATTGCTAAGTAAAACTCCATTGTGTACATATCCCATAGTTTTGTAATCATTCATCTGTCCATGGACATCTTGGCTGGTTCCATAGTTTGGCAATTGTGAAGAGTGCAACTATAAACATAGATACACATATGTCAGTCTGATAGTCTGGTTTCTATTCTTTTGGGTAATTATGCAAAAGTGGTATAGCTGGATCATAGAGTAACTTCATTCCCATTCATCTGAGGATCCTCCATACTGTTTTCCAAAGTGGTTGCACTAATTGGCAATACCACCAACAATGTGTTAGGGTTCCCGCTTCTCCACACCCTCACCAGCATTTATTGTTGTTCGTGTTTATTATGATTGCTATTCTGATTGGAGTTATGTGAAATTTCAAAGTAGTTTTGATTTGCATCTCTCTGATTACTAATGATGTTGAACATTACCTCATACATTTCTTGGCCATTTGTATTTCTTTTTTTGTGAGGTGTCTATTTAGACTCTTTGCCCATTTTTTTGATTGGGTTATTTGCTTGCTTACCTGTTATTTTCTTGAGCTCTCTATATATCCTAAATATTAAACCTCTATCAGAAGAAGAGCTGGGAAAATTTTCTCCCACTCTGTGGGCTCTCTGTTGAGATTCTTGATAGTTTCCTTGGCTGCACAGAAGCTCTTCAGTTTAATGCAATCCCATGTATTGAAAGTCTTTTGAGTTGCTTATGCTTTTGGGTTCTTGTTGAGAAAGATTTTACCTGTGTCTGTGTGTTGAAGTGTTGGGCCTATGCCCCATTCAAGTAGCTGCAAGGTCTCTGGCCTGACTTGCAGGTCTTTTATCCACCTTGAGTTGACTCTTGTGCAGGGTGAGAACGTGGGGTTTATTTCCATTTTCTTGCATATGGTTAACTAGTTTTGCAAACACCATTTATTAAAGAGGCTATCTTTTTTCCAGTGTATATTTTTGGCTCCGTAGTCAAAAATCAATTGACTGTAAGAAGCATGAGGGTCCGTTTTTGAATCTTCTATTCTGCTCCATTGGTTTATGTGTCTGTTTTTGTGCTGATACCATGCTGGTTTTATTACTGTGGCTTTGTAGTAGAGTTTGAAGTCAGGTACTGTTATTCATCCTATATGGTTCTTGTTGCTAAGAACTACTTTGGCTATCCTGGGCTTTTTGTTGTTCCAAATGAATTTAAGGAATGATTTTTCTATGTCTGTGAGTAGTGACCTTGGTAATTTCATGAGTATTGCATTGAATCTTTGGATCACTTTTGGGAGGATGGCCATTTTGATGATAATTATTCTGCCTATCCGAATGCTTGGAAGATCTTTTCATCTTCTAAGGTCTTCACTAATTTCTTTTTTCAACTTTTTATATTTTCCTTATAGAGATCTTTTATCTCTTTGGTTAGGTTTGTTGCTAAGTATTTTATGTTTCCGGGTGGTTTGTGAGTACAATTTCTTTTTCAGTGGATTTATGGTTGGCATACAGGAAAGATTCTGATTTCTTAAGATTGATTTTGTATCCAGACACTTTGCTGAATTTGTTGATCAGTTCTATAAGTTTTTTGGTTGACTTGTTGGGTCTTCTGAGTATAGTATCATGTCATCTGCAGAAAGGGATAGTTTTAGTTCTTCTTTCCCTATTTTCACCCCTTTGATTTCCTTGTCTTCCCTTATTGCTCTGGCTAGAGTCTCACCTACTATATTGAACAGAAGAGGTGATAATGGACATCCTTGTCTTGTCTGTGTTTTTAATGAGAACTCTTTCAGTTTTTCTCTATTTAATCTGACGTTGGCTGTGGGCCTCTTGTATATTGCCTCTATGATGTTGAGGTATGTTCCTTCTCTTCTGATTCTCTGCAGTGCTCTTAGCATGAATAGGTGTTGGATCTTTTCGAATGCTATTTCAGAATCAATTGAGATGATCATGTGATTTTTGTCTTTGATTCTCTTTATGTAGTGAGTTACATAGATTGTTTTTCATATGTGAACCAGCCTTGCATTCCTGGGATGAACCTGACTTGGTCATGGTGTATGATATTTGTGATGTGGTTTTGAATGCACATTACTAGTATTTTGTTTAGCAGTTTTGTCTCTAAGTTCATCAATGATATAAGCCTATAGTTTTCTTTTCTTGAGCTGTCTTTATTTGGCTTTGTTATTAATGTGATGTTGGCTTCATAGAATCTGTTTGGGAGGGTTCTGCTTCTTTCTATTTCATGGAATAGTTTGATGAGTATTGGGATTAGCTCTTCTACAAATGTTTCATAAAATTCACTTGGAAAACCATCTGGCTCTGGGCTTTTGTTTGATGGGAAACTCTTGCTGTTTCTCTCTCTTTGAGTGTTATTGGTCAGTTTAAGTTTTCTATATCTTCCTAACTCAGTTTAGGAGGGTTATATGTGTCTAGAAATTTGTCCATTACTAGATGGTTTGATCACCCTGATTTTGTAGTAATTTTAAAAATCTGGAACTGGAAAACACCAAATTTAGTCCTTTTGTAAAGGACTGATTATTCCAGTCTCTTGACATTCCATACAAATTTTGTGATGGATTTTTCTATTTTTGCAAAAATGTCATTGAAATTCTGTTAGGGATTACATTGTATTTATGGATCATCCAATTCATGAGTGGTGGATGCCATTTCATTTATTTATATTTTTTATAAGAATCATCACTATCCCTTTCTTGGAACAGTGGGAGTTGAGTTCAAACCAACATTGACTTTCATAAATCATTATGAGTCACCATTAGTAAATAAGGCAATCCTAAGTTAGTACCATTATACTTGATCATATCTGCGTCCATTCTAAACAAAAATGGAATCAGTCATTTACATAAATTTACCATATTTTTTCATACATGGTAGCAGGTTTGCTTGTTAGGAGACCAATAGTCAATGTATACTAACATTTTTGGTCACATCCTCATAATGGGTGCTAAGATCAATCCCTGGGACTATGGCATAAAATATATTTCATAGTGTAGAGAACTTAAATAGTGACTAAGAAGGGAAGGAAGAAAAACCAAATATAGTCTATTTTGGTAATTTCCCAATACCTCTCAGAAAGGTTCTAAAAAATATTTTATATGTTATTCTGATAGATCATTTGACCTTCAATTTGGTAAATTTTATCTCACTTTTTATTTTCTCTTTGTCTTTCTCTTTTGCTGGGATTTTGCCAAATGCTTTGTTTGTTCTTGATTTCACTACTAGATAATTTTATAAATTGGGTTGAGACAGGAGAATCACATGTCCAAGGACAGCCTCCATAAATAGTGAAACTCATTAACTTAGTGAGTCCCTGTTTCAAACCAAAAATAAAAGAGGGCTGGGGTGAGGGGTGTGCTTCAGAGTTAGAATGTGCCTGGGTTCAATCCCCAGTATTATGCAAAAAATTTTTTCTTCCAAAGAAATAGTTGACATTCTAAGAATAGGAATATCTTTTTTAAATATCATTCCTTTTTGTAATATATTTATATCCTCAAATCCATTTGTAAAATATTTTTCAATATGATTTTGGATGTATTGTCTTTTATTATATGGATAACAATTTGACTCAATGCCATGAGTTGTTTTCTTTCTTTTTGTTTTTGTTTTGTTTTGTTTTATTGTTTCCAGTGACACCTTAAGCTTAAAACAAATATCACTTAATACTCCTGGAGGATCCATTACTTCCAACGGTATGCAAGGTAATTTCTGATATTTATCAACTTCACAAATAATCAATTTTAGTAAGTTGTACTGTTATAGCACATATGTGAAATGTTTTGTAAATAAAAGTGTTTATTTCAAAAACATTGTAATTCCAAAAAATTGGTAACCACCTCAATTTCCATGACTAGTAGACTAGAGGCAAATAATTATGACTCATTCAGTTATGAAATAATATGCTGTTACTAAAATCTTGTAATGTTAACCAAGAATCATTAAATCATTTCATAATTCCTCCAGAAGATTCTTTACCTCTACAGAAATTCTGAAGATGTTATGGTCTTATTTTCATTTTTTAAATTGGATGGCTATATTTGAAGCTTCAGAAGCCATAGAACATTTTATGGAAAATTTTCTAGGTGGAAAAGTAACTATGAATTTACTTATCTAGGAACATAGGAAACACATTTCAAGGAGATGCAGAAGGGCAATAGTAGATAATGAGCACACATGAAGAATTATTGTTGAACACCAAATTAGTCAGCTACCCAATATCATTTGTGTCTTTGACAGGACGACTTGGGCATTGTCAAGTGTGCAAAGCATGTGGGTTAAGAAATATTTTGACACAATAATAGATTATGTGTTTCAGTGATTCAAACTAGCCAGAAATGTAGCCATTATCATACATCCCAGAATGGCTAATATTGAATGTGCATTCCTGTCCTCTATCTGAGCCTGTGGTGGGCCTATAGGGCAACTGAGAAATTGTTCACTTCAGCTCTGAGGAAGATTGATAAAAGCGGCTAAGATTGCTCTCCAGAGATCTTAGAGAATAACAAGTTAAAGGGAGGCACATGTTTTTATGTGGAGAAAATAAGGAAGTGAAGAGACTGCCCTTAAAAGACGTTTTCAAATGTAGGCCCTCAGGCATTTTAATTCTGTATTTATGCTTTCTTACATACATTGAGTTGCTTTGCATAAAGAAGTCTCCATGAAAATCATGTAACTGCTCCCTGCAGAGCTAACCATTTTAAAACACTAACAGAGATGCCCAGTGGTGGGAGCTTACTTGTCTTCCTTAGGGTTCCCTTTCCACTGTAAAAGTTATTTTTTTATGATTTATTTTGCAACCATTGTGGCTATTGTGAATTGCAGTGCTATGAACATGAGAATACATGTATCAATGTACGTACCTTAAATCAACTGGAAAAATACTGAGGTGTGGTATAGCTAGGTCATATGGTGGTTCCATTCCCAGTCTTTTGAAGAACTTCCATACTGACCTCCATAGTGGTTGTACTAATTTACACTTCTAACAGCTTATAAATATTCTTATTTCCCCATATCCTCACCAAAATTTATTATTGTTTGTTTTCTTAATGATTGCCATCTTAACTGGAATTAGATGGAATTCACAATGCAGTTTTGATTTGCATATTTCTGTTTCCTAACAATGTTGAATATCTTAAAATATATTCTGCCAGGTTCTGGCCCTGTAAGGAGTTATGCTCCATGGACAGGTATGGAATAAGATGAAGTCGTGAGAATATGCACACCAGAGGAACTCAGAAAGCACATCTAATTTATTGTTCTCCAATAGCTGTTTTTATAATATATTTTACAGTGAAGGTAACTTTGAGGCTACAGGCAGGCAGCCAGACAGTTTGAGACAGTAAAATTAGTTTTTGAAGGTTAAGCAAGTGTTAAAGGGAGAACCATAACCCCTTATTTGTTCTTGGAAAAACAAGGGCTTTTTTCACCCATTTGTCTTTGTTAGTTTAGTCTATGAAGCTCTGGGAAAGAAATGTAGGAGTAAGCTGTTTGTAAATGTTTATAGAATTTCTTATGCTGTTTGTCTGAAGGCACTATTTTTTTCAGCTAATACAAAGAAATCGCTGTTTGTCCAGCCACCACTGTTTCTAAGAAATTTTCCCTTATAATTAATGTAAAAACAAAACCCAAAGCACCCAAATTTACAGAACATAACATAATGCAAAGCAAGATATGCCATGCATTCCATCTTGAAATCAACTGCCTTGCAGGAATCCATTGGACGAAGCCTTCAACAAGATCCAGTTATTAAGGAGTGGTGGCATATTCATTTTCAAATTATATGTATTTTTTGAGAAGTGTTTATTCAATTAAAAGTCCATTTTAATTGGATCACTTATTCTTTTGGTGTTTCTTTTATTTAGTTCTTTATATATTCGAGGAGCATTGAATTTATTTTCTCCCTAAAAGTCTTCTAGAATTCATTGAGTCATTCATCTTGTCCTTGATATCTCTTTGTTGGGAGGTGTTTTCATTATTATTATTTGTTTTGGTCTCTTTGCTTGTTTTTAGTTTGTGTGCTTCTAAATCTTCTGGGCTCAATTAATATTGGTTGTATTTGTCTAGAAATTTGTTAGTTTCTTGTAGGTTTTCTGAGTCTATGTAACATAAGTTTTCAAAATAGTTCCTCATTAATACAAAATCTATTCAATCATTTCTGTAAGCATTAATGAATGATTTGTCACAGCTACTGAATCATGAGAAAAAGAAAATTAGGTCTTTTAAAGAGTGTATACATATGTGAAATTATCAATGCCAATCTCAATATGATGTATGAGAGAGGGGAAGGAGTGGAGAGAGAAGTGAGGGGAAGTTCACCAAATGTTGTGTGTCCTTATCAATCTGAAGTTACTTATGATATGAAAATACACCAAAAAAAAGTACATTTTTAAAAGAGTGAGCTCATAAGCTAACAGGAAGATAGGTGTTCATCAAGCAGGGCACACGATTTCAAATCGATAAGTAAAATTATTAACAAAAAACCTAAAACCATGTCAGTGAGCCTACTTGATCATGCTAGAATATTTTTTTCATATAGTTCAGAATACAAGTTGCTAATATTTTGACAATTTTTGCATCTATGTGCATCAATGATATTGGTCTATAACTTTCTTTTATCATGGTATGTTTATTTAATTTTGGGGATATAGAGGATGCTCACTGCATAGAATGTATTTAGTAGTTTTCATTCTTTATCTATTTTTCATGAAATAATTTGAGTAGTATTGGAGGTAGTTCTTCTATGAATGTCTTGTAGAATTCAGCTGGGAACACATATGAACCTAGAGTCATATTGATAAGAAACTCACTTTGCTGTTTCTGGAGGTTTTAACTGTCCTCTAGGTCCAATTTAGGTTAACTTCCAGGTGTCTCAGATCTCAGTTTCCTCCAGTATTTCTATTTTATTGAAGTATAAGTATTCAAAACAGCTTCTGATAATCTTTTGTATTTGTGCATTATCTGTGGTGATGTCTCCAGTTCTATATCTTATCCTTGAGATTTGGGTCTTTTTTCTCTTTCTATGTGTTAGGCTGGTTAAGGGTTTATCAATCTCATTAATCTTTTCAAAAATCCAGATTTTTGATTTGTTGATCTTCTGGAATTTTGTTTTGTTTTCTATTTCATTAAATTTGCTCTGATTTTTATTACTTCTTGCCTTATGCTGGTTTTGGGGTTAGTTTTTTTCTGTTTTTCCAAGGATTGATGTGCATTAAATGATTATTTTAAGTCTTTCTGTTTCTCCTATGTGGGTGCTTCATGCTATAAATATTTCTTTTAACCTGCATTCATGCTATAAATATTTCTTTTAACTTGCATTCCGGGTTTACTGTAGATTTTGATATGTTGTATCTTTATTTTCATTTGTTTCTAGGAATTTTTAAATTTATATCCTTAGTTCTTCTTTGAACCAGTCTTCATTTTTTAACAGCCTTTAATTTCTGTGTTTGTGTAGTTTCTTTGGATCTTCTTGTTGTTAATTTCCACTAGCATCCCATTATGATCTGAGAAGATGCAAAGAATTATATTGATTTTTGAACTTGCTAGCATCTTTTTATTGGAGAAAAGACAACCTTTTCAACAAATGCTGTTGGGAAAACTGGCTCTACATATGTAGAATAATGGAACTAGGTCCTAAATGCTCACCCCGAACAAAAGTCAACTCAAGATGGTTTAAAGACCAAGAAATTATATCAGAAATTTTGAAACTCTTGGGAGAGGATAAAGTACCAATACTTCAACATTTAAGTTCAACTAGGAACTTCTACAATAAGACCTGTAAAGTTCTGGAAGTAAAAACAAGAATGAATGAATGGGTTTACATTAAAAGCTTTTACACAACACAGGAAATCATTAAGGTTCTATAGAGGTAGCCTAGGGAATGGGAGAAAATCTTTACCACCTACCCATCTGACAAAGGTCCAATATCTAGAACAAATAAAGAGCTTACAAACCTTAGCACTAAAATAAATAAATAAATAAAAAATGGGCAACTGAACCTAATAGAGACTTTTCAAAAGAAGAAATACAAATGGCCAACAAATATATGAAAAAAATCTTTCATCATATTCAGTAATTAGGGAAATGCAAATCAAAACTACAGTGAGATTCCGTCACACTCCAGTTAGGATTGCTATCATCAATATCACAAATAATAATAAAATGCTGGAAAGGATGTGGAGAAATTGGAGTGCTATTACACTGTTTGTGGGACTGTAAGCTAGGATAGCCTCTTTGGAAATCATTGTAAAGATACCTCAAAAACTGGAACTTGAACTACCCAGCAATAGCATTCCTGGGCATCTTATCAAAGGAAATGAAATAAGAATATTATAATCATATTTGCATATTCATGTTCATAGAGGCAGTATCTAAAATAGTCAAATTATGAAACCAGCCTAGATGTCCTTGGAAGAATGGGTCACAAAATTTTGGTATATATATACTCAGTGGAATTTTACTCAGCCATAAAGTAGAACATAATTATACCATTTGCAGGAAAATGGATGGAACTCAAGAATATTATACTTATGAATACACCCAGTCCCAAAGAACAAGTATATGCATGTTCTCTTTCATATACAAAAGCTAGAGAGATATTCAGAAATATGAGCAACATAAGATAGCTGAGCAGAGACTCCAGGGGAATGACTGAGGGGTGTGAGGGAAGGGAGAGGGGAGACAAGGTCATAAAAATGCAATAGTAGAAATAATGCTATGAACATATACAACATTGCCAATTCCAATCTCAAAGATTTGTGGGGTGAGAGTTGGGAGTGTGGGGACCTGGTGGAAAGAACTACATGGGCTGTGTGCATGTTTTTTCTCATACTCTGTACCACAATATCATGTAAAATTGAAATGTTCCTAATTTTTTAAAAAAGGACAAGAGTTCATTTTTTTATCCTTGTAACAAGATTATACTGCAAAGGCTTTGCTGCTTTGACTAGAATGTCATTTTCAGATAAGGCCAGAAAAGATAAAAGAACTAAGATTGACTTTAGAAAAAAAAAAACCCTTTGGGGAAAATTTTGGTCTAGTGTATTAGGGCAGGCAAGATTTAATGAGACTAGATGTATTCTGCAAACAAACAACCAAACTAGTTATCTTAATTTATTGTTGATGGTAATATGGAGAGAAGTGCAGAAAGAAACATAATATTTCAAGAAACAAATATCTTGTACATTTTAGCATTTCCTGCCAAATTCTCAATTTTAGTATTCTCTAATATCTGTATACAATTATCCAAACTAACATTTCCAGATTTTCTCACTCTCCTGACTTGACATAACTAAAATGTTACTTTTCTCCAAGGTTTGCAAGTGGCAGAAGTTTCACCAGAAACCTCAATTCTACCTACTACAAACTACAATTCTACAATTCTACAAACTACAAACTACGAAACTTGTAAATGGCCACTGCCATCCCCACTCCATGACCAAAATATGCTTCAGTCTCAAGTCTAAAATTCTCAGCTGTTGCCCTCTGGATTCAGAAAGGGAGTTTACAACTATTAATGTTTGATTTTCCTTATTTTCATATGCTTCCCCCCATTAAATGCCTAATTGCTACCAAGATTCATTTGAGAGTTATAAATAAATTCCCTCATATTTTTCTAATTATTTAAAATTATTTTATCTTACATATTTAACTTTTAAATTTATGTGACATAATTTTAGTGAGTAACACATTATAAATAGAACAATTTCCCCCCCCCCCCATACTGAAACTGAGCCCAGGAAAGCTCTACCACTGAGCTGTATCCCAAGTTCTTTCTTTAAACATTTTGAGGTAAAAGCTAGCTAAGTTGCTCAGGCTAGCCTCAGAGTTGCCATCCTCCTGTCTCAGCTTTCCAGATCACTGGAATTACAGGTATGCACCACTGCACTTGGGTGGAAAAAACTGCATTCAGTTTGGTTTTGCTGCAAACTGTGGCATTTTAAATTATTAAAAGAAGCATTTGTTTACATAAAACTCCATCTACTATCAGATTTATTCATATTTTTGAAACCAAAGAACTAAAATTTGATTACAAGAAAATGTAATTTTAATGTTTAATTGATCCTAAATTTAATTGTGGATAAAGATAGATACACAATACAGAATACTCTCTGAAGACATTTGTGAGTCATGTTTCATGCTTTGTAGTTTCCCATTTTCATTCAGGATACCAATGTTGCCTAGCTCCCAACTCAATTTAATTTTGACATTTCAAAGTATTCACCACATTCATAGCAATTAATCTAAGCATAGCCTACTCATTTTGCTAATTAATAAGCTTTATAATCAATAACAGCAGACACAAATTAATGTGTATATTAAATCCCATATTCTGATTAGATTTTTTTATAATTTTACACTGCAATTTGTATGCTACTCCTCATTAATATCCCAGATGAACTTCAAGGGAAAGTCTTTCATATTCTTCTGGAAAATTCTGTCAAATCTTTCATTCTGCTCCACAGTCAAATGATGCTTCCAGTCTCCAATGGTACCTAGAGGGATAAACACATCAGTGGCACCTGGGTGAATGCAGAACACTGATGTGGTAAAGGGCCCAAATCCATTTTAACTTATTTACTCCCATTGTCTCAGAGGTGGAACCTATAAAAACTTAAATAACAAATGTGCCACTATGGTAACATGAAATATGTGAAATATTATCTTTGCAGAATTGAAAACTTGGAACTTAATGGATCAGTTTCTTCCATAACCAAACTAAACATCTGTCAGTTCTCCATGGGGTTGGATATCTTACTTTTCCTTATAGAGGAATGATCTAAGACAGAACTTTATGAACAGAGGAACACAGTAAAGAGATCTACTATAGCACTTTTCCCCATGTGTTAGACTTTCATTGTCCAATCATGACCATTCTTTAGGAAGAAAAAAAATCCCTAAAGTATAAATATGTATGAATCACAAATATATTCCACTGTATGCCAGGCATTTTACTAAGTAAATAATATCTATTAATATAATTTTTAAGTCAACCCTACAAGAGAGTTTTTCCTCACTTTTAATTTGAAAAATGAAATCCAAAGATTTTCACCTAGTGAATTCAAGGTCACAAAGGGGCCAGAACTCTCAGTCTTGCAGTTTTACATGATAAAAATTTGAAACCATCACTATGTCATTCCTATATGTAAAATAATGGTTTATCATCTTCAGCTATCAGTTATGCTTGTATAAACATTACTATTGATATTTTGAATAGGTAACAGGTATTATGGGAATAAAAGTTGTCCCTGTGTCTGCTCAAGTTGAGGAATGAAGAGTGAGTTGATATTAAGTGACACAAAAGGCTGTAATCTTAGTACCTGGGAGACCGAGACAGGAGGATCACAGTTTTGAGACCAGCCTCTGCAACTTAGTGAGACTCTAATCATCCTAGCAAGACTCCATTTAAAAAAAAAAAGTAAAAATGGCTAGAGGGATAGTTTGGAGGTAGAATGTCCTGGGTTCAATTCCCAGTCCCACATAAACATACCAAAAAAAAAAAAGGCAATAAAGGAAAAACAACAATTAAAAAAAAATCAGTATGTAGGGCTACTTCAAGGAGATATTTAAATGACTATTCAAAAAAATCAATGTATATTATCATATTGATAAGTTACAAATAAGTTATACAACAAAATAACAATAAAATAGAAGTCAAATTATGGTTTAGAATGTTACATATTTAAAATATTAAATAACTTGAACTTAAAGATTATCAATTAAGAGGGAAATGAGTTTATTCTTAACAACTCTTAGCATATAATAAGATTGAAATTAGTTTTTAAAGTAATTGAGGTCACAGCAGATAGGGTTAATAAGATATCACTCTAGTTTTTGTGATGAAGCAATCTGACAAATGTGGAAATAATAATCCAATCTTCCTTATCCTCAACAAAACACATATTAAGTCTACTTCCTCAAATAACCTAGTTGAAATTTAAAAAAAAACAGGGATTAGAGTTCTCCTGGCCTAATATATCTACTGTTTCTACTGTTTTCAGGCAAGGCTTCTAATAAAATTTAAAAGTAGAGTCATGTGACTTAGAAGGAAAACAAACAATATTTACTGAGCTAGTTACTGTAAAGTTGTGCACTAAAGCATTGTCAGGTTTCCCAAGAAACACATCAAGCCCACTTTCAGTTAGGGTGTTTGATCCTGTCCAGATTCAAATGCCATTATCAATTGTAGAGACATATTGGAGGCACTGATTACTTCTGCTGGGTTGAGGGGGACCCTCAATATTTTTGCTACCATAAACCAGTGAGCATCACCTTTGCGTAGGAAATCTCCTTCACCTTTTCCTCCTCCCATTTCATTTTTTATAAAATCATTATAATTTTGTGGATTGGACTTCATGTTCTGAAATTCGGCCTGTCTAACAACAGCATCCAAGTCTTCTTCGCTCAGTTCTTTTTCAAGAAAACTGCTGATTTTAAGCACTGAATTTCTGAGGTCCTGAAAGAGTCATGGAAATGAGAAATTATCACACTTATGAAGGATGCATGAATTGTAGGTAAACAAACAACATGATCAAGAAGGGTTTAGCCCTTGGATGAAGAGAACATTCAACATATAAAAATTAATCTATACAATTTATCATTGAGTAGCAAGAAGAAAACCAGATGGTTATCTCAATTGCTGCAGAAAAACCATTTAACAAAGTCAAATATCTTTTTATAATAAGAAAACACTCAATGAATAGGCAATAGAAAGAGAATACTTCAACCTGAATAAGGTCATGTGTATAATACCTATAGTTAACATCATGCTAAACTGAGAGAAACTGAAAGATTTTCATCTGATATCTGCAATAAGTCCAATTCAATCTTATCACTTCTATTTATCATAATATTGGAAATACAATCCATAGAAATTAAGCAATACAATGAAAAAAGTCATCCAAATAAAAAATAAAGAAATAAAATGATGTCAGAAGACAACATAGTACATATGTAGAAAATCTTAACAAAAGCACAAAACATCATAATAGAACTAGAAAGACACTTTTAAAAGCTTTAGAATGCAAAAATCTAATCAATGCACAAAAAAACCCTTTGAATTTCTATACACCAACACTGAACGAACCTAAAAGGAAATTTAAAATTATGACATTGAAAATTGGATCATAGGATTAAAATCTCAGGAATTAGCTTAATAAAAGAGGTGAGAGAGTTGTCTACTGAACCTTGCAAAACATTATGGAAAGAAAAACAAAGAAAAAATAAATGGAACAATATCCCATACTCATCAATTGAAAGGCAGTACTTTTAAGATGCTATACAAGATGATTCATAGATTCAATGCAATCCCTATCATAATCCCAATGGCATTTTTTTAAACAGAAAACTCTATCATGAAATTTATGTGAATCAAGGGATGCTGACTAGCCAGCCTTGAAGTGGAATAGTAAATTTGGAGCTCTCACACTTTAAGATTTTACAACTTACTAAAAAAAAAAAGCATAGTAATCAATACAGTGTGATAATGGAATAAATACATAAGTAGTTAACCCACAGAAAAGAATATAGTTCCCAAAAATCAGTTCTAAATATATGATTAAATTATTTTGATATGAGTGACAAGAACATAGAATGAGAAATGACAAAGGATGATGAGAGAATTGGATATTTATAATTCTTTCAAATAAAGTTGGATCCTTCCTTTGTGCCATAAAAACTAACTTAAAACTAATCATATTGTATTGTAAGAGCAAAAACTATGACACTCTTAGAGAAAGGCATAGGAGAAATGCTTCACAATATTGGATTTGATAATATGCTTAATGTGACACCAAGAATACTAGCAACAAAAGGAAAAATAACTAAAATAGACTACAAAAAAGTTAAATCTTTTGTACATCAAGGGACACAACAGAGTGAAAAGGCAACCTATCAAATAGGCAAAAATTTACAAACCATATATCTGATAGTTGTTGCTATGCTGACCAAATAAAGAACTCCTACAAATCAACAAGAACAAAATCAATCCAAATAAAAAAAAACTGGAGAAGGATTTACATAGATATTTCTCTAAAGTAGCTATACAAATGTCCACTAAGCATATGAAAAGATGCTCAAGGTTGCTAAGGATTAGGGGAAAGTGTTTTATACCCATTAAAGTGGCTATAACTAAAAAAAAAACAAAAACAAAAACAAACAAACAAACAAAAAACAGTAAAGAATAAGTGGTGAGCCGGGTGTGGTGGCACACGCTTATAATCCCAGCATTCAGGAGGCTGAGACCAGAGGATCCAGGTTCGAGGCCAGCCTCAGCTACATAGTGAAGCACTCCACAACTTAGTGAGACCAGGTTTCAAAATAAAGAATAAAAAATAGGGCTGGGAGTATAGCTTGGAGGTAGAATGCCCCTGAGTTCAATCCTTAGTATCTCAAAATAAATAAATAAATAAATAAAAGAATAAGTGGTGAGACAAAGAAATTGGTGAGTAGCCTTGTGAACTTCTGGTAGAATGTAAAATTGTACAAATCCAATATTAAATAAACCAGTTAAAAATGGAAAATACTTTATAATTTTACTTGTATGAAGTACTATGAGTAATAAAATTAATAAAGAAAGAAGCTTGGTGTGATGGTGTCTCCTGTAATCCCAGGACTTGGGAGGCTGAGACAAGAGGATCACAGGTTTGAGATCAGCCTTCAGCAACTTAGTGAGACCTTGTTTTAAAATGAAAATAAAAAGGGCTGGGATGTCACTTAGGTGTAGAATGGTCTTGAGCTCAATCTCTAGTACTAAAAAAAAAATCAAGAAAGAAAATAGAATGTTTTTTTCCATGGACTCCTGGGATGGGAGAATGAGGAGTTAAAGCTTTATGAATATAGTTTCTGTTTTGAAAGAGGAAAACCTTTTGGAGCTAGACAGTGCTGATGGTGACACAACATGTGAATATACCTAATGCCATGCAACTGTACACTTAAAATGGATTAAATGGTATATTTAATGTTATGGATATTTTATCATAATTAAAAAAATGCATCGCGGGTGGAAGGGGAAAAACATGAACAAAAATACTATATGCAATAGTAGTGAACAGAAAAGAGTGATTAATTTTGTCACAGAGACCATACAATAGATTTCATGAGAAAAAATATATATTATATTTGTAGTACTGGGGCTTGAATTCTGAAGCATTCTACCTCTGAACTACACCCCTATTTCTATTTTCTTTTAATTTTTAATTTGAAACAAGGTCTCGTTAGATTGATGAGTGTTACTATTTCCTGTGGCTGTCCTCAAATCTGCAATCTTCCTGTCTCAGTGTCCCAAGTACTGAGATAACAAGCATTTGACAATACATCCATCTAGAAATATCTCTTTCAATTCAAGAAGGAAAGATAAGAAACCTCTGGAAACCCTAGGATTTCCTTTCCAAATGGAAACACAAGCCTCAAACTGGGCATTGTGGCACATGCCTAAATCACAATACTTGGGAGGCTGAGAATGGAGGATCTCAGGGTTGAGGCCAACCTCAGCAACTGAGTGAGGCCCTCCACAACTTAGTGAGCTCCTGATTCAAAATAAAATAGTGATGAGGGTGCAGTTCAGATGTAGAATGACCCTGAGTTCATTACCCCACAACCCCCCAAAACAGCCTCAAATTACAGAAATCTGAAATCCCTTCCATATTTAGTGGAAACTGATCATCAGAGTATTTAATATATGGTATACTCACACAAAAAAAGTGGAGTGGGTTGACAGGGTGGAGAAAAAGGATACAGAGTCTTGTTCTGAGTATCTTAGCTGATCATTTGGGGGAAAAATTTAGTTTCATGGGATGAGTAAAAATAGCATGTTCCTAGTTAATAACATAGTTTTGCATATAACTTTGTTGTGCAAAGACCTGAAGGAACATGAAAAGATAAGACAATGTGGGTAGACACTAGCAGAAAAAATGGCAATAGAAATAGCATTACATATTGTGCCCCCAGTGACCAGAGGGGAGGCAAACAGCAACGGAAATCCGAGCAGCAGGGATCTACACCTATAGAATATCACTCTTAGAAGATGACCACTCCAAAAACGAATCTATAGTACATAATTTAGAAAAAAAAAAAAAAACATGAGAGTATGAATTGGACATTGAAGAGATCTGGGCCAATTTTAAAAGAGCTAACCTAAGAATAATTGGCATAGAAGAGGGATTAGAAGCTGAAACTTATGGAATAAATAATCTCTTCAAATAAGTAATAACAGAGAATTTTCCAAAAATAAAAAGAGAAGTCAACACACAGATACAAGAGACATACAGAACTCCCTCAAGACAAGACCAAAGAAGAGGGTCATAAGTTGACCAATGTAGAGGCTAAGGAGAGAATTTTAAAGGCAGCAAAAGTAAAAGGCCAAGTGACATTTAGAGGCAAGCCAATTAGAATCACTCCACACCTCCCAAATCAAATCATGAAAGCCAGGAGAGGCTGGAGTAACATATTCTAGACTCTGAAGGAAAATAACTTGCAGCCAAGATTCTTATACCCAGCAAAACTCTCTCTTAAAATTGACGGGGACATAAAAACCTTCCATAACAAACAGAAACTGAAAGAATTTATGTCTTCCAAACCAGCACTAGAGAAACTACTTAAAGAGATTAACTACAAAGAAGAACTAACCAGTAAACATCAGAACCAGAAAAACAACAATTTACAAGAAGCAAACAACTAAGCAAAGAAAAATAAATTCCACCAAAAACAAAAGTCAAAACTCAAAATGTTAGGAATTAAAATCATCTCTCAATAATCACAAGGAATATAAATGGTCTCAGTTCTCCAATAAAAAAGACACAAGGTGGCAAAATGGACCAAAATTCAAATCTATCTATAGGCTGCCTGCAAGAAACACACCTTACAAGCAAAGATTCCCACAAGCTAAAGGTGAAGTGATGGAGTAAGGTAATCCATGCCAATGGAACCCGAAGACAAGCAGGAGTAGCAAACCATGATATCCTATAAATTAGACTTCAAGCCTAAGCTTATCAGAAGAGACAAAGCAGGTCATTTTTTACTAGTAAAAGGAACAATCCAGCAAGACGAAATAACAATTATCAACATCTATGCCCCAAATGCAGGTGCAGCCACGTTCATAAAAGAAACTCTGTATGATACAAAGACATACACAGATCCCAATACACTAACACTAGGAGACTTCAATACTTCTCTTACATCTCTAGATCATTCTTCTAAACAAAAGGTCAGTAGAGATGCATCAGACCTAAAGAATACCATAAGCCAAATGGACTTATTAGACACATATAGACTTTTCCACCCAAATACAGCTGAATTCACATTTTTCTCAGCTGCACATGGAACCTTCTACAAAATAGACCACATTCTGGGCCACAAAGAGAGCACTGGCAAATTCAAAAAATTCAACATAATTCCCTGCATCTTCTCAGACCACAGTGGAGTGAAACTAGAAATAAACTCCAAGAAGACCCAAAGTAATCATGGAAACACATGGAGACTGAGCACCACATTGCTGAATGAAGAGTGGGTCATAGAAGAAGTAAGGGGAGAAATTAAAAAATTCCTAGAAATCAATGAAAACAGAGACACAACATATCAAAACCTCTGGGACACATTAAAGGTAGTACTAAGAGGAAAATTTATAGCACTGAGTGCCCACATAAGAAGAACAGAAAATCACCAAATAAGTAATCTAATTACACAGCTCAAAGCACTTGAAAAACAAGAACAGTCTAAACCCAAAGCCAGGAAGACAGGAAATCATGAAAATCAGAGCAAAAATTACTGAAATAGAGAATTTAAAAAATGCAGAAAATCAACAAAACCAAAAGCTGGTTTCTTGAAAAAATAAACAAGATAGATAAACCATTGGCCAATCTAACAAAAAGAAAGAGAGAACCCAAATTACCAAAATAAGATATGAAAAAGGTGATATCACCACCGACAGTATGGAAATAATGAGGATAGTCAGAAACTATTTTGAAAAACTATGCTCCAACAAAACGGAAAATCTAGAAGAAATTGACAAATTTCTAGACAGAAATTTGTCTGCGGGCCTGCACCTCTGTGGGCCTGCACCCCTCTGCGGGTCTGCGCCTCTGAGGGCCTGCTCCTCTGTGGGCCAGCGCCTCTGCGGGTCTGTGCCCCTGTGGTTCTGTCCTTCTGAGGGTCTGCGCCCCTCTGCGGGACTGCGCCCCTCTGTGGGTCTGTCCCCCCCCCCCCCCCCCCCGGCGGGTCTGTGCCCCATCGTGGGGCTGCGCCCCTGTGGAGCTGCCCCTGCTGCGCACCGCTGCAAAGAGGGAAAAGTGACTACACAGCAGACCTTGAAGTAGGGCTGCCAGCAGAGGGGATGAAACGTGATTGGGGCAACGAGAGGCGCTGAAAAAAAGACCAGGCGGAAGAGGGGAGACTGCTCGCACCACGAACTTGCGGCCATCTTGCTACCAGCCCTGCCCAGCCAACTTCCTGTCAACTACCTAGATGGTCATAGACCTCTGGCGCCCCCCAGCGGACCGAAGGAGGAACAGGCCGAGCAGCACGATACGTAAGTCTGCACCTTCAA
Source organism: Graphiurus murinus (assembly GCA_004027655.1). Lineage (NCBI taxonomy): Eukaryota > Metazoa > Chordata > Mammalia > Rodentia > Gliridae > Graphiurus > Graphiurus murinus. Next base: position 846 of record PVLC010026069.1, on the reverse strand, counting down.
GGTGCGGGGAACACTATACCAGGGATAGACTTAAACACCTGCCCTTCTAGAGCTTAGGAACATAAGGGTGGAAGAACCCAGTGCAGGTAGGGCACCTGAAAAGATCTGGCATTTAGACTGCACACCTGCCAACAGCAAAGACAGGGAGAGAGACCCAACCAGGCCCTGTGGAGAGCCCAGAGACATAAGCTAACACCAACAAAACCCCCTCCCTGCATTGACAGAGAAAATTAAAATCCCAGAGACACACCCGAAAATTTAAACTTGATACTTATGAACTAGCAGTGTCCGTTTTAGTGTCCGGTTGCTGTTTTTAGGCTTTGGGGTCTCTTTTTCTTTTTTCTTTTTTATTTGTTTGTTTGTTTTTGTTTATGTTTTTGTTAGTGTTAAGTTGTATCTGTTTTTACCCTGTTTTTATTTCTATTACCTTGATTGTTTTATGTTTGTTTGGATGATTACTTGCTTTGTAATTATTTGCTTAGGTTGTTGAATCCCCTCCTTATCCCTTCTACAAGCTCCCCCCCCATATATATCCCTCTCCTTAACATTTTACCTTCTCTCTTTTCTTCTCCTCTTTTTCCTGTCTCATACCAAGGCCATCTCATAATTCCACACTCAAAACTCTATATTCACTACCAGATTCTCCTGACAGATATAAACTCAAGAGCAAGGGAACCATGGGAAGGAAAAATAACAAAGAAACAATGAGCTACCACAACCCCTCAATAACAGACCTCACCAACCCAGAATGGCAGAGATTACCAGAAGAACAATTCAGATCTCTAATACTAGAAACAATACAGAATTTTCAGAAAGAAAGCAGGGAAAACTGGAAAGAATTAAAGG
>PVLC010026068.1:0-23059 GCA_004027655.1 Graphiurus murinus | reverse complement strand
GCTTGACCGCATGGCTGATTCAACCTCAGTGTCAATCAACTTTTATTCCTCCTCTTCCTCATTTAAATAAGTTTAAAGCTCCTCCTCCCCCCCTGCCCACCAAATCTGAAACTTTATAAATTGGGCTTTACGCGCCGCAGCCCGGGAGAGTCAGAAAGGCGAGGGGCGCCGGGAGCAGGCGAGTGGGACTCCTGACCGGAGAGCCGGAGGCTGTGCCTTCCCTGCGCCCGGACCTTCAAGACACAGCAGATCCTCGCCCCTGCCCCGTGCGAGCTCCCACGATGACCACCCTCGTGTCTGCCACCATCTTCGACTTGAGCGAAGTTTTATGCAAGGTAAAGTGGAGTGGAGCGTTGGCTTTTCATAAAGTTTTTCTTTTGCTTAAAAAAGAACCCATTAAAAGTTGGGCTGTTGGGAAGTAGGAGGTAAAGGAGAATACTGGAAGATAGTTCTTTTCTCCGCCCGCATTAACCCTTACTTTGAAGGAATTTGGCCCTGTCCTCCGCACTCATCGAGTTTCAACAGTGCCTGGCGGAGTTACATGCGAATTTGGGGAGCAGAGTTTTGGGGGGCTAAGTTTGCGAGGCGGAGCTCCCCAGGGAACCGGCCAGGATTGGGGGAAGTTGGGGCGACTCTTTCGCACATAATAGGCTACTCGAGCCAGGGTTAGTTGGTCGGTTCCCCTCTGAGCTCTGGGTTTCTGCACCGCCGGGAGGAGTTCGAGTCTGTTCAGCACCACTGCGGGCCTCGGGTTGAAAGTGGAGGGTCCCTCGAGGAAGTGAGTTTCGAGATGATATCTTAGCTGGGAAATGTGCCCCTCTGCTTTGGGTGAGCTGGGGATTTGCAAGGAAGAAAAAGGCCGATTCATAAAGATGTATCAAAGCGAGTTTGCAGTGGGGTTTCTGTCTGCCCTGGCTCGGCTGGGCTTCCTCCTGCCATAGCAGGTCGTGCTGCAAACTTTGGGAGGGAAAAGTGGGTTGACCTGCTTACCTGTGTTGCGGGCCCCGGAACTCATGGATTGAGGGGGCCGGGAGGGGGAATGCTGCCTGAATTCAAGGGGTGCCTGTAAGGATTTATTGGGGGCCTCTTTTAAGCCTGGTAGCTTGAGGGTTGTGAAAAAATAAAAAAAGAGTTTTAAACACCTAATGTTCTAGGAGTGTGGTTGAAATATAACAAAAGCCTATGGATGTTGTTAAATTTTCTTCCCAGCCCTCTCTCCCCTATTTGAAAGGGTGAAGCTGCTAGGCTACTTTTAATTGCTGAAGTGTTTTGCCTTCCCTTAAACACGTCAGGTCATGTTGCTCTCCTTTCCCAGCTTGCTGCTCCTGTAGCACAGCTGCCAAGGCCCCAGGGCTGCAGGGTTGGGGTGTAGGGACGCGGAGGAGCTGAAGAACAACATCAAAAAGTTTGGGTTTTCAGCTTCCTTCCCTCCCTGTGCTTTCCCAAACACCACCAGCCTGTTGGGCTGCCTGAGCTCCCGGGCGCCTGAACTCCCCGGCTCCGCTCTCCTCTTCTCGGCTCTCCCGCTCTTTGATCTATTTCTTTTTCTTTCACCCCCTCCTCCCGCAGGACTTTTTAAATGAACCCCATTGTTGGGAACCGGCTTGCGACTGGGTTCCTGTAATCCGCTCAGTGGGGTGGTTGCGGTTACAGATTCCCGATCCCCCGCTGTTGATCCTCGGGGACCAACTTTAGAATTTGCACAATGACACCCACATGAGTGCGGAGCCAACTCTCAGGTCCCTCACCCTCAGCTTTTCCAAGTTGTAGGCACAGTTTAGTCAGGTGACCAGGGTCCCCTTGGAACTGAACCTTGCCTGTGGTGCTCCCCCCAACCCCAGTCTGCTACTGACTGCGAGGTGAGTGAGTGGCTGGGTGCTTTCCTGTCCTTCCCATCCACAGCCTTGTGTTCAAGATTAAACACTGGTGCTCTTCTTATCCAAGCCGCTCTTGCAGCTGGGAGACCCAGTGCAAAGACATCTTCCCAGTGGAGGGGGTGGGAATGGGGGAGAACTCACTGCCCAGGGGCACCCCTTCCGGGAGCCCGGGGCCCTGAGTTTGTATTCAGCCATCACATCCCCAGCCCCAGCTCAGGCCCTCCCCACAGCAAGAGAAAGCACAGGCAGTCTGAAAACCTGTTGCCAGAGGAAGGGAACACTTTTGAAGGAGGAAGTTGGGAGTCTTGGGTTAGACTGTGGGGGAGGAGGCTATCAACTTTTTTCTGGGGTTTGCCTGCTTTTTTTGTTTGTTGAGGGGAAGGGAATCCGGAGTGGTGTGCACTGTGTGAGATAGTCTAAGTTGAGGAATCTATTTGGGATTTAAAGAGGTTAGATTTTATAGATAAGAAATGGTTGCATTAGGGACAGAGGCTGTAAGGGTAAACATCTCTGGGGTCAGCATGGAGCAGGATGCATACATAAAATACTTTGTTACCCAGGCCAGGATTTTGTGGCTTCTTATGCATGGGGCCAAAGTAAACCCAGGTGGCTGGTGTGGGGGAGGAAGGGAGGGAAGGGGGATTGCTGGGGCAGAGGTGGTTTAGAGAGAGCTGTCCTTTGTAGGTACCCTTCTCTGGCCCGGTGGATGAAGGGCCTCACTCACCATCTTTTCAATTTTCTCTCTTCCCTCCAGGGGAACAAGATGCTCAACTACAGTACTCCCAGTGCAGGGGGCTGCCTGCTGGACAGGAAAGCAGTGGGCACCCCTGCTGGCGGGGGCTTCCCTCGGAGGCACTCGGTCACCCTGCCCAGCTCCAAGTTCCACCAGAACCAGCTCCTGAGCAGCCTCAAGGGTGAGCCAGCCCCAGCTCTGAGCTCCCGGGACAGCCGCTTCCGAGACCGCTCCTTCTCTGAAGGGGGCGAGCGGCTGCTGCCCACCCAGAAGCAGCCGGGGAGTGGCCAGGTCAACTCCAGCCGCTACAAGACGGAGCTGTGCCGCCCCTTCGAGGAAAACGGCGCCTGTAAGTACGGAGACAAGTGCCAGTTCGCCCACGGCATCCATGAGCTCCGCAGCCTGACCCGCCACCCCAAGTACAAGACGGAGCTGTGCCGCACCTTCCACACCATCGGCTTCTGCCCCTACGGGCCCCGCTGCCACTTCATCCACAACGCCGAGGAGCGCCGTGCCCTGGCGGGGGCCCGGGACCTCTCCGCTGACCGTCCCCGCCTTCAGCATAGCTTTAGCTTTGCTGGGTTTCCCAGTGCCGCTGCCACCGCCGCTGCCACCGGGCTGCTGGACAGCCCCACGTCCATCACCCCACCCCCCATCTTGAGCGCCGATGACCTCTTGGGCTCACCCACCCTGCCTGATGGCACCAATAACCCTTTCGCCTTCTCCAGCCAGGAGCTGGCGAGCCTCTTTGCCCCTAGTATGGGGCTGCCCGGGGGTGGCTCCCCCACCACCTTCCTCTTCCGGCCCATGTCCGAGTCCCCTCACATGTTTGACTCTCCCCCCAGCCCTCAGGATTCTCTCTCGGACCAGGAGGGCTACCTGAGCAGCTCCAGCAGCAGCCACAGCGGCTCAGACTCCCCCACCTTGGACAACTCAAGACGCCTGCCCATTTTCAGCAGACTTTCCATCTCAGATGACTAAGCCAGGGTAGGGAGGGACCCCCTGCCTCCTGTACCCCCTCTCCACCCTGCACCCTCATCCCATCCTCTCACCTTCCTACCTGCCCCGCTCCCCACAACCCCTACATTAACAAGGTTAAGCTCAGTCCCCTTCCCCCCAGAACCTTGGAACGCTCCCTCCCTGTCCCCCACTGTGACCCTCCTAACACAGGACAAGTCAATTTGTCAGTAGCTTCTTCTGGCCTGAACCCCCCCCCCTCAATTTTATAGCCCACTTACCATGCATAACAGACAAGTCCCATATTTGTCAGTAGATGCCTTTTTTTCTGGCTTAAGCCTTAAGTGCCAAATCACAAAAGAAAAAGCAGTAACAGTTTACAGAAGCAACTTAGTGCCTTGTAATCTAACCTTGTCACTGTGACTTCATTACCTCTTCAGCGCCAGGGGGCACCCGTGGGCCTCCCGGAGCCTCTGCCCATGGGGAGCAGAGGGGGGGACCCAGAACCAGCAGCTCCCTCCACTGGACACAACTGCACCTTCCCTTACTTCAGTCTCCCGCACACTTCTTCCTCTCTTCTCAGTAGAGAGCTGTTCCCCTCCCTTGGGAGAGTTGTTGCTGGACTTGGGTTTTATGGGGAAGCCTGTCCTGACATTGATTCGAATTCTTTTTCTTCCCACCCCGAACCCCCGTTGACTAATCTTGCCTGGGTTTGTGTAGGTCTGCAGGAAGGAAGGCTGAAAAAAGCGGATGAAGATTTTGACATAAGTGGGACTTTGATTTAATTTTTTTCTTGTGTTTTTAAAGTGGGGAGGAAGGGGAAGCTAGATGGACTATGAGAGACTTGATTTTGGTGCTAAAGTTCCCCAGATCATATGTGACATCTTTTAAAAAAATAACAATGACAAAAAAAGAGAGAAAAGCTTAAAAAAAAACATGTAAGGGGTGAGCAGTTAATGGTATTCATTCCACATACGATATCTGTGTAAAACGATTTCCTGTAGAAGTAGCTTTAATGGTTTTTGCTCTAGAATACCGTAGGTCTACCCTTAGAGCACTCACGCCATGCTTTTTTCCCTGGGTTTTAAACTTCATATAACTTTCAGAAATTGGAGAGCAAAAATTTTGCTTGTCACTGCACATCAATATAAAAAAGCTTATTTAACTTATCAAAACGTATTTATTGCCAAACTATGCTTTTTTTTGTTAATTTTGTTCATATTTATCGGGATGACAAATCCATAGAATATATTCTTTTATGTTAAATTATGATCTTCATATTAATCTTAAAATTTTGTGACGTGTCTTTTTCCTTTTTTCCACAGTTTTAATATATTATTCTTCAACAACATTTTTTGTAACTTTACACTTTTTTTGGTTATTTTATTTTAAAAAAATGAAAAATTAATTTAAAAAAATGCAAAAAACTGTTGGATTATTTATTTTAGAAATTCCCCCCTTTGTGTTGGACTGCAAATTGAGTTTCTTTCTCCTTAGGCCTTTCACAGCTAGGACTGAGAATGTATGTAAAAGTTCTGTGACAGTACAGAAGGAAAACAACTTTTTTTTGTATAGTTTCTAAAAGGGAAAAAAAAAAACAAAAACAAAAAGAGAGAAACCCTTTGATTTCCATGTGCCCATCTCAAGACATTCCGCTCGTAGATTTGAGGTTCTGGATTCCAGGTTTGGAGTTTTCCAATGTTAGTGTAAACAGAACTGGCACACACACATTAAGATGAATGTAATTATTATTCCTCTTCCTGGTCACTACCGTTGCTTTCTATTTCTCTTTCTTTGTGTGAATTTATTTAAAAGAAAAAAAAACTTTTTGTAACGACTATTTGCAGTTTAAAAATCAATAAACCCCATTTTTCAAGAAACACTGACTGTGGTGCTGGTTTTACTTGGTTTGCAGTTGTAGCTTGTAGGTCCCCCTGGTTCCTTGCGCTGCTGGAGGGGCAGTGGTGGGCCTCTAACTGGGGGGTTGCTCAGCTTAGTGAGGATGGGGTGGAGGGTTTTTGCAAAGGAGTCTACTTCCTGAGGCATATTGCTTCAGAGAGGATGCCCAGCATGTTGGCTGAAAGGCCAGCCTCACCCACCTGTACTGCCTCAGAGGGGCTAGCCTCCATGGGGCACCCGGTCTTTCCTGCCCAGTCGGTGGTCCTCATTCCTTTGGTTTTTGGGGTGCTGGAGTGATGAAGGGGAGATAGCAAGTGGCACACCAGCAGGCCTGGTTTGGAGCAAGTTCTTTTATTTAGATGCTCAGGCCTATTTTCTCCATGGGAATTAACCAAGTCCTAGCCTCTCAGTACCTCCCTGGGTGGGTCTGAGGAAGTACTGCAGGCCTGGAGAAGGATGTCCAAGTGGTGAGGTGCACAGTCACACGGGTTTATGTCTATGGAGGGCTTTTCAAAGGGAGGTATTCACATTGATTAACAAATAGGGGAAGTCTCTGATAGCTCCCACCACCTTAGACCTAGTTATATCTCTGATGCTATGCAAAATAGGTTGTAGGGGTCCCCTTGGTCAGAAGCACCCAGCCAGAGCCAGGTGACCACCAAGAGGTGATGTTTCACCTGCAAGATGGGAGTTGGGCCTTTCTAGAAATCTTGAGCCTGGTCTAGGGGGATTTCTGTTGGGGAGGCATTTGAGATGCTTTGGTTTCCTTGCACTCAGTTTTGGGGGTTAAGCTGAATTTCCATCTTGACTACCTGGCCCTTCCCAAAGGCAGTTAGGTCTGCAGCAGACATTGTCCAGGCCAGGCTGTCTACAAGGTTATGCAGATCCACCTGGACCTCTGGACTCCTGCTTCCCTGACCATCAGGTATTACTGGGGGGCAGGGATATGAGGAAGAAAAATAGTGACTATTTACTGTTTTAGGGCAGGGGCTGGTGGTGCAGGAAGGGAAAGTAGCCTTTCCTGGGACCAAAGTGAACCTAGGCCTCTTGTCTCTTAAGGGGGGTATGACCCAGAGAGCACACCCTGTGTCACTCTGTGTATTTGGGGTGGGGAGGGGGGTAGTGGTGGTGGTCTATGATCTTCCTCTGACTAAAAGCAAAAACATTTAGCCTTAGTTTACCTTGAACTCATTCCCTGCAGGCATATGTGAGTTTATGGCAAAACTTACCCTTCTTGTGACACTGGTTGGGTGTAGAGGGGGCTGAGCCTACCTCGTAGCCAGCCCTGAATTTCCTCTATTGAAGTCAGTCCCTGGCGTTAGGTAACAAAGATAGAGGCATTGACTCTAGGAGTCTCTGGAAGGGTGAGGCTGTAAAGGCAAGAGGAGGCTCCCTGTCACCTAGGGAAGCTGGCTGTTCCCAGGCTTTGACCCTTTACCCCACCTTAGTCTCTCCATGGGGAACATACAGGGTCAGATTTAGGCTGCCCAGGCCCAGAGCCTGATTTCCTGACATCTAGATTTTTTTGTATGGTACTAGGGCTTGTTGAACCCAGGGGGATTCTACCTCTGAGCTCTACACCCCAAACTCTATTTTTTATTTTGAAACATTGTCTTGCTAAATTGTTGAGGCTGGCCTGGAACTTGTGATCCTCCTGTCTCAGCCTCCCAAGTCCTGGGATTACAGGCTTGGGTCACCACGCCTGGCTGTCATCTAGATCTTAACAGGTAGAAGAGATGAGCCTGGTGCTACTAAGCAAGGAAACAGCAGAACCTGTTCAGGTCCATTCTTTCCTCAGGGTATTACAAGATGAAGGGGCCTTAGCAGGCCTGTGCTCTGGGCAGGGAGTCCAGGGAGGGGCCACCGCAGGTTGGGAGAGGAGCCATTCATCCAGGGGGAGCTAAAGGCGATGTCCACACAAAGAGACGCTGGAAGAAGGGCCAGGTCCTGCTGTATTGGCCAGTTTCCTGGACCCAAGGCCTCCTTCCTAACCGCTGCCTGGGACCCTGGGGCACCTCTGGTTTGGGGGGTACACAAGGTCGTCTCTGGGCAGGCCAGGCCTCTGTGGCTGCTGGCCCTGTAACCCATGGTCCGATGTTGACTGAAGGTCTTCCCTTGCAGCAGCTTAAAGAAATGAGCTATTTTGGAGATTGGGGAGCGACTTACCCTTCCTGGCCTGGATGCCTCATTGACAGGAGGAAGGCGGGCCCTGCCACACCTCAGTGGCACTCTGGGGAAAGGAAGGCCTTTGAAGGCCAACAGAGAGTCTGGGGCAGACTTCAAGTGGGATTTGCAGTCGATTGGATCATGAAGCCCTGGTTACTAAAGGGAGGGAGGATCATGGCAGGAAGAAGGAGCCATGGAATGGAGGAAAGGGGTGCTGGAGCCCTGGGACCAGGGCTCAAAGCCCAGCTCTTCTGCCAGTGTGTGCCTTGGACAAGTAACTCAACCTTGGACTTTTCTAGCTGCATCTCCAGGGGTTACTGTGAGGATCAAGTGAGCCGTTGGTACTGACATCTCTTCGTATGTGCCACGTCGTCCTCTAAGAACCTGGTGTGTACCAACTCAGATGTTTTTAATGACACCCATGGAGGAAGTTCCATACTACCCCCATTTTACATATAGAGAAATTGGGGTTCATTAATTTGTCACACAGCGAGATGGTATCAGGACTTAGGCCAGGCAGGCTGGCTCCGTTGCTCCGTTTCACCCCTGGGCTCTGAGGTGTCGTGGGCTGGCATGCTGAAGACACTGGGCACAGTCCTTGGCCCACAACGACTGCAAATCCACTGGGGCTAGTTCCCATCTCCCTTGGCCTTTGGTGGCAATTCTGCAGGAGCGGTGAGGCCGCCAGTTGGATTGGGTGACTCTGCACACACCCCTCCCCCAGTGGCATGACCTCATGTCCTACGAGGCCCTGGATTGGTGTGTTTGGAGGAGGGTGCCTGGGAGGAGAGAGCAGGCCATCCACTTGGACTTTCCCCCCTCTGCCCTCTGGGGGTGGCTTCTGTTGATGATCAACAGAGCGAAGGGTGCCCCAGGCGCCTCAGGGAGCTGGCCCTGAGCCCTTCTTCCCCCGGGGTCTCTCACCCCTGCACGTAGCTAGACTGCTGGAATGCTCCCTGGGTTCAGGGGTGGAGGGGGGAGAGTCAGCCAGGCTTCTGTCACCCCCTGGCTGCCTTGCTGATGGTCTTTCTAAGGTTGGCAGGACTCAGTGGTGAAGCAGGGCAAAACCTTGCTGTTTTTTGAAGTCGGGCCAGCACTGGGGGTCCTCCCTCTTGTGAGTAAAACTTGGGCTACAGGGCGACCTGGCCTGCAGGTCAAAGGGCTTTTCCTAAGCAGTTACATCTCAGTTACTATGGTGGGACCCTAGTCTCTGAGGAGCCAGGGTGGGGCTGCCCACGAGGGCCACCGGTGGCCAGGGGATCAGGATGCCGCCTCCTCGTTTGGGCTGTTTGCAGATGTTTCGAAATGTTGGCAAAGCCCTGGTCTCAAGGTACAGGGCTGTGAGTGACGAGCATGCCTGTCCTGTCGGCTTGGGGTACAACAAAAATAAATATTGGCCATGACCACACCTAGAGCAACTTTCTCCCCACCTACAAGCTGTCCCTGACTCCCAGATTGTACCTCAGCGGGGAAGAACTCATGACCCCATGGAGAGGACTTCCTTTCTGCTGCCCCAGTACTCCAGGGGTGAGGAGCTGCTTTTGGAGTCAGAGGGATCTGGGTTCAAGTTCTTACTCAGCCTAAAGGTCACTCTGTGACCTTCAGCTACAAACTTAGTAAGTAGTTTAAAGCCTAATTTCTTCAGTTGCAAACAGGATGATGATGATTATGGAGATGATAATTACACTTGGTTCTACGGACAAGCAAAATGACACAGCCATACAATGGAATACTATACAGTTACATAAAAGAAGAAGTGATGATAGACAACTACACGGATGAATTGCAAACACAAAGTTTGGTGAAAGAAATCAGCCATGAAAGAGCACATGATTCTATGAGTGCGTTTGTATGAAGTCTGTAAAAGGCGAAACTGGTCTGTAATGTGAGAGTTGGATGAGAAGATAAAGTATATATGTGAAATTCATTGAGCTGTGCACTGAAGTGCTGGACACTTTATTATACTTAAGTTACACCTCAAAACTAATAGAGCTGGTGTGAGCGTTAAATAATCTGCCCAAGAAAAAGAGAGAGACAGAGAGAGAGAGAGAGAGAGAGAGAGAGAGAGAGAGAGAGAGAAAATGTAGTAGCTGGCCCATTATAGGGACTTCATAAATTGTGACTATTTTGGGGGAGGTGGGGTACTGGGGATTGAACCCAGAGGCATTCTACCTCGGAGCTAACCCTCAGTCCTTTTTTTTTTTTATTTTTTTTCCTTGAAACAGTCTTGCTAGCTTGCTGGGAGTCTCACTAAGTTGCTGAGGCTGGTCTTGAACCTCTGATCCTCCTGTTTTAGTCTCTAACGTATTGGGATTACAGATGTACACCACCATGCCTGGCTATTTTTTTTGTGTGTGTGACTGTAACAACGAGAGGATGCTGGTGTCATTGCGGACCCCTTTTATGGGAGGAGGGAATGGGCTCTGAGCAAGTGAGGGGCTTGCCTGCGGAGTGGGACTTCAGTGTCCAGGGAGACTTGAATACTTGCACAGCTTCCTTGGCAAACAGGTGTTGCTTCTATAGGAAAGTTAAATGTACAGCAATTCAGACACAAGCAAACTGACTACTTAGCAAATGCAACCATCCACATCAGAAAAGAACTTTTCTCTTTGTGGATTCTAAATCAATCACCTGTAGCTAGCTCCAGTATGGCTCATGCTCTGTGGGCGGTGAAGGGCAGCCACCCTGGGGGCTAGCTGGGCTCTCAGGGGCCTGTCGGGTGAGCCATCATCAAGGGCCTACTGTCCTGGGTGGGCCACTTTCCTGTCTGTACTGATCATCTCTCTCCGAGGTTGCTGGGGCTATAAGGCCTCTAAGGAGCCGAGCTGGCGTAGGTGGCGTGGGGGATGGCCCTCCTGGCTCCACCTGTCTTCCCTGGCACATGGACAACTCACGAGGCTGGCGTAGCTTCTGCCCTGTGCAGCAGCAGAGGGCTCTGGAAAGATGTTCTAAGCTCCTGAGAGGGAGCTCCGCTCAGCCTTAGATCCTGCCGCCCCGGCTCCTGGGCGGGTTCTCACCGGGCTGACCCTTTGTGCAGCACGTGTGCACAGGCGGCTCAGCCTCAGTGCTCTGGGGAAAGCCCAGGGCTTGGGGCCAGGCAGCGAGGCAAAACCTAGGTGTTCGCTCTCAGGGTTGTGGCAGTGAGCACCTCCTTAGATTTGCACAGGGGGACTTCACTCGTGTCTCTTTCATTCCAGCCCTGCCAGGCAGTCCTGGATTTGTGACCGCTCAGCCACACATGAGCTGTCTGCTCTTGGGTGAGTTTCTTCACCTCTCTGAGACTTATTTTTCTCCTCTAAGCATGGGGTACCTGGAACACACGCTCTTCACCGACATTGCAGGGCTGGGAGAGCTGCAGAGAAACTGGGAGGCAGAAGCTTTACAAATGAAAGATACTGCACAAAGGTCATTTTGAGAGCTTGGGAGCAGTGTGCAGTCCCCAGAGGGACAGAGCTCTTCCTCCAGAGCTGGTTTGGCGTCATAACTGGACTTTGCTGCCTTGGCCCATCCTCTAGATTTCATGGCTCAAACTCATGGGTGGTATGTGTATGTTGTAGTGATTTTTTTTTTTTTTTTTTGTGGTACTAAGGATTGAACCCAGGGACATTCTACCTCCAAGCTACACTCCCAGCCCTATTTTATTTTTTAATTTTGAAAGAAGGTCTCACTAAGTTGCAGAGGGCCTCACTAAGTTCCTGAGGCTAGCCATGAACCTGTGATCCTCCTGTCTCAGCCTCCCAAGTACTGGGATTACAGGCATGGGCCACCATGCCCACCTATAGTTGATTCTTTAAAAGTGACAAAAGAGCCGGGTGTGGTGGCTCACTCTTGTAATTCCAGTACTTGAGAGGCTGAGACAGGAGGATTATAGGTTCATTCTACCTCAGCAACTTAGTGAGGCTCTGTTTCAAAATAAAAAAATAAACCGGGCATGGTGGCATACACTTGTAATTCCAGCATTTGGGAGGCTGAGACTGGAGGATCCGGGTTCGTGGCCAGCCTCAGCTGCTTAGTGAGGCATTCTGCAACTTAGTGAGACCCTGTTTCAAAATAAAGAATAAAAAATAGGGCTGGGTCTGTAGCTTGGAGGTAGAATGCCCCCAGGTTCCATCCCCAGTACCAAAAAATAAATAAATAAAATAGGACTGAGGATGTAGCTCAGAGGTAGAATGCCCTTGGGTTCAATTCCCAGCACCCACTCCCCTACACACACACACACACACACACACACACACACACACACACACACACAGACAAAATAGAGAATAACACAAGCCAGCATTGTGGAGACTTACCATGCAAGACTGGCACTGGACTTGGCCTTTGTGACATGGTCATGTTTGATAATGGAGCTACATTAGCTCCATTTTACAGAGGGGGAAAGTTAGGTTCACAGAAATCTCCACTCGCAATTACACAGCTGTCTACCATCTAGCTGGGATCAGGCCTGTCTGACCCCAACACTTGAGCTCTCAGTCCCCTCTTGGTAGAGGGGAGAGATTTCAAGCGACATCACTCTTCCCCGGGAACCCACAGTCGTGGAGGAGACGTGCCTCCTCTCAGCCCATCATCAGAGAGCTCTCTCGCCCAGCTGGTCACCCCCTCTGCAGCCCAGGGTACTGGGTAGTGCGTGGAGGTTGGGCTTCTTTTCTGACTCTCTTGTAAATGGGGAAACTGAGGTGTGACAGAGTGACAGCCATGGCCCTGGGCTTGCTAGCACAAAAACCCAGTCCCTGTCAGCTGAGTCACACGAGGCTCACAGTGAAGGGAATAACATTTTCTCTCTCGGGGAGTGTCTTGCCTGACGATTGGTCCAAAGCCCACGGTCATGCAGGGCCTTGTAAGGGCTCAGCCAGTTCCTCTCTAATCAGCTACCAGCCTATGGTCTCCCTGAAACTTGTGACCGTCAGGGCTACTGTGGAAGGCACCGGCTGGAGTTAGTTCTCTCATTGTATTGGAGTATTGGTGTATCTCCTTCTGAGAGATATATCTGTAATTATTATTATTAGTATTATTATGGTACTAGGGATTGATGCCAGGGACATTCTACTTCTGAGCTATACCCCCAGCCCTTTTTATTTTGAAATGAGGTCTTGTTAAATTGCCGAGGCTGGTCTTGTACCTGTGATCTTCCTGTCTCAGCTTCCCAAGTACTGGGATTATATGTGTGCACCACTGCATCAGCACATCCATAATTATTCAATTACATTCCTTCGGTTTCCTTCCACCCAAAGAAGTCGTTTATTCTTGCTAATGTAGGGGTCAGAGGAGAAAACTGTTAGGTTCCCAGAGCTCTGGAGTAGTAGAAGCCAGCGGGGGAAGAGGAGGAAGGAGGAGCCACCATATCAGCGAGGCCGCCCCTTGAGTCCTCCCAGTGCCCAGGGCTGGGGAAGGACAGGGCTCTGGGCACTTGGTAACTGGCACAGGAAGGTCTATTTCCTCAGGCCTCTTTCTGCCCCTGTTACTGACCATTTACTGCCCCAGCCTAGAGCGAGCAGAAGCATTGAGGGCAGCCAGACAGTGGGTTCAGTGAAACTCAAGTACAAGTGGAAATATTTTTGGCTTCTATGTGGTCCTCGAGTTCTCTGTCCTTTTGGCAGCAGCTTGCAGCTTTGATTGGCTTTTTGAGCAGGAGCTGCCTCTTCTCAAACAGAGAACACTTGCAACCCAGTGCTCGCCAAACCCACTTGGGAATCCCTTCAGCACCTGGTCAGATGTTCCAGGAAGATTTCCGGAGTGCAGGAACCCGTGAAACGAGTTAGGGAGCTGGGCTTTCTCTTTGTAAACCTGCTCTGTCACAGGAGAATTGGAAGTCCATCCCAACACAAAGGCAAACCTGGGGGTTAGACATTGGCGTAACTACTGAACCATGCACAGCCCGGTTTGGGTCTGGCGGGGACCAGTTCTGCCCCAGCCAGCACTTGCCCCAGCCTTCACTTCCCATTTCCAGGCTTCGGTTTCCTTGTTTATGAAACACTGGGGTTGGACCAGAAGGGTTCTTCTATGACTCCATGAATATCTTAGAAAGCAAAATGCACAGACTTTCCTTTTTGGAAATGCCAGATTTCCTTTGCCGTGCCCAGTGATGGGGAGCCAGCAGTGTGGATGTTGTAAAACCCTGACTAGGGTTATAGACGGAAGGGAGTTGGTGTATCCTGTTCATGATGTCAGGTGACTCACACAGACAGGTCCGAGACCTAGAAGTTGGCTCTCTGAACATCCTTTGAAGTGGTGGTTTTAAACGCTTTTATGAACTGTAGGTTGGATGAGAATATGTAAGTCACCCCCTTGGTATGCTGTATTTTCCCCAAACATGCGATTTCAAATCAAAACATTGGAACACACTGTCTTATTTTAGGACGGTGCTTTGCATTGGAACATGCTGCTTGACATCTATGAGGTGACTAGTTTCTGTGACACTCTGAGAATGAGAATGAGTTACTGAAGTTAGAAATCCAGGGGAGGTAAATAACTTAGGCTCAGTCCAAGGAAGGCCTTTTTTTCTTTTTCTGTTGGTACTGGGGATTGAACTAAGGGGCATTCTACTATTCTACCTCTGAACTACACTCCCAGCCCCATTTTATTTTATTTTATTTACTTTTTTTGTGGTATTGGGTACTGAGCCCAAGGGTGTTCTACATCTGAGCTATACCCCCAGATCTATTTATTTTTCATTTTGAAACTGGGTCTCACTAGGTTGCTGAGGGTCTTGTAAAGTTGCTGAGCCTGGCTGGGAACCTGCGAACCTCCTGTCTCAGCCTCTCAAGTACTGGGATTACATGGGCCACCATACCTGGCTCAGGGAAGACCTTTTTTTTTGGGGGGGGTACTGGGGATTGAACCTAGAGGCATTCTATCTCCTAGCTCTCCACCCCCCCCCCCAGCTTGATTATATTTCTTTATTTGTAAATAGGGTCTCATTAGGTTTCTGAGAGCCTCCCTACATAGCCGAGGCTGGTTTTGAACCTGTGATTCTCCTGTCTCAGCCTCCCAAGTACTGAGATCACAAATGTGCGCCACCAGACCCGGCTAGGATGGGAAGACCGACCTTTTTAACAAGCCTTTTTTTTTTTTTTAACTACCTTTGAAGGTAGTAAGTTTCCTGTTGTTAGAAGTGATCAAACAAAAGCTAGGTGCTATGTAGCACCTCCCCCCACCTCCCCAAGCAGGGACACCGCAGAGCGATTCCCCCATTCAAAGCAGCCCCCCCTCGCTCTCTGTAGAACCCTTCTAGTTTCATACTTTAATACTTATCACTCTCCCAAAGTGCCGTGTTTGTTTAATTCTTTACTCATCTGTCATCGTGTCACCCAACTTGAAGGTGGATCTAGAGAGGGAGGCTCACCGTTCTATCTCCAGTGTCGAGACGGATGACACTTAGCAGACACTCAACAAATACTGAGAGGATGACATTTCTCCATGGGTCTAGGCTCATGGCTGCCCAGAGTCACCCTTAAACAGCCTGGCCCTGGATGTTGGAGGAGCCTCGGCACCCCGCAGTTAGTAAGTAGTAGAGCGAGCACGCGGAATCGGCATGTGGCCTCTCGCTGGCCACGTGTCCTCCAGTGAGTCACCCAACCTTTTTTGGGCCTCAGTTGCTTCAAGTGCAAAGGAGATTTGGATTCAGTCATCGTCCAGCCCTTTCCAGCGTGACTCCCTGGCAGTTCGAGTACTCTGTTTGCACTCACTCCTCTCTTCTCAAACTGTTTGTTCAGCCCTGTTTTATTAGGGTTCTAGTCTATTAAAAGAAGGAGAAAAAAAAAAGTAGACTTGGGAAGCAAAGAGTAAATACGAGCGCAAGTGAATTATTGTATTCTACACAACAAAGTATAAGGACTACAGCTAGACTCCAAGGGGATCAACTACTTAAATAATCACCAGTAAAGATAGATTTTTAACCCATGTATAAGTTAACAGTTGAGGATTTTAACAGTTAATGGTTGATGTATTTTAGCCACCTAATAGTGTGCTCAGCCTCGTCCCTCAGTATCCTCAGGGGATCGGTTGGTTCCAGGACCTCTCTGTGGCTCCCAAGATCTGCAGATGCTCATGTCTCTTCTATAAAATAGCACGGAGTTTGCACATAACCTACATGCATCCTTCCATCTCTACATTACTAATAATACCAGTATAACATATACGAGATGTAAATAGTTGTCATATTGTTTAGGGAGTAATAATTTAAAAAGGAAGACTGTATGTGTTCACTACAGATGCTTTTTTTTTTCTTTTTTAGGTACTGGGGAATGAACCTAGGTTCACTCTACCATTGAGCTACACCCCCAACCAGCCCTTTTCATTTATTTTGAGGCAGAGTCTTGCTAACTTGCCCAGGCTGGCCTAGAGCTTGTAATCTTCATGCCACAGCCTCCCTAGTAGTTGGGATTACAGGTGTATGCCACTGTACCCAGATAGATGCGATTTTTAAAATATATTTTCCAGTTGGGTGTGGTGGCACATGTCTGTAATGCCAGTACTTGGGAGGCTGAGACAGAAGGGTCACAGGTTCGACACTAGCCTCAGCAACTTAGCAACTTAGCGAGACTCTGTTTCAAATAAATAAATAAATAAATAAATAAATAAATAAATAAATAAATAGGGCTGTGGGTATAATTTAGAGATAGAATGCCCCTGGGTTCAATCCCCAATTATCCCCCCAAATTCCATATACAGTTGGTTGAAACTGAGGATTCAGGACTCAAGAATATAAAGGGCTGCCGAGCGTGATGGCACACGCTTGTAATCCCAGCATTCAGGAGGCTGAGATCGGAGGATCTGGGTTCGAAGCCAGCCTCAGCTACCTAGTGAGGCCCTCCGCAACTTAGTGAGACTCAGTTTCAAAATAAAGAATAAAAAATAGGGCTGGGGGTATAGCTCGGAGGTAGAAAGCCCCTGAGTTCAATCCACAGTACCGAAAAATAAATAAATAAATAAATAAATAAATAAATAAATAAAAATAGGGCTGGGGGTGTAGCTCGGAGGTAGAATGTCCCTGAGTTCAATCCCCAGTACCGCAAAAAAAAAAAAAAAAAAAAAAAAAAAAAAAAAAAAAAAAAAAAAAAAAAAAAAAAAAATATATATATATATATATATATTTATATATATATATAAAGGGCTGACTATATTCTTTAACTTTAAAATATACTTTATAAACATAGTCACTTTGGTTTTTTTTTTTGGTACTGGGGATTGACCCTAGGGGCATTCTACCTCTGAACTACACCCCCAGTCCTATTTTTTATTCTTTATGTTGAAACAAGGTCTCACTAAGTTGTGGAGTACCTCACTAGGTAGCTGAGGCTGGCCTCGAACCCGGATACTCTGGTCTCAGCCTCCCAAATGCTGGAATTACAAGCGTGCGCCACCATGCCTGGCTCTAGTCACTTTGTTTTTATTTTTTAATTTTTAGTACTGGGGATTGAATCCAGGAGCATTCTACCTGCAAGCTATATCCCCCCCCCCCCCAGTCTGTCCTTTTTTTTTTTTTGCAGTACTGGGGATTGAACTCAGGGCTTTCTACCTCCGAGCTATACCCCCAGCCCTATTTTTTATTCTTTATTTTGAAATCGAGTCTCACTAAGTTGCGGAGTGCCTCACTAGGTAGCTGAGGCTGGTCGCGAACCCGGATCCTCCAGTCTCAGCCTCCCGAATGCTGGGATTACAAGTGTGCACTACCATGCCCGGCTTCAGTCTGTCCTTTTAATATTTTAAATTAAATAATTAATTTTTATAGTACTGTTGAACCCAGGGGAGTTCTACCTCTGAGCTATATCCCCAGCACTTTTTATCTTTTTAATTTTGAAACAGGGTCTCTCTAGGTTGCTAAGAGTCTCACTAAATTGCTGAGGCTGGTCTTGAACCTGCAATCCTCCTGTCTAAGCCTCCCCAGTACTGGGATTACAGGCATGGGCCACCATGCTGGGCTAATGGAGTGACTTTGTGCTTCTTTCTTCTCTCTGGAGTCTCCAGGAGATGGTGAGTGAACCTGGACAATCCCACTTTCCTGGTGAGAAATTCAAAGTAAGCTGCTCTTCATGTTCACACAGAAACAACCCTCTTTGGTGGCTGGCCTGTGCTGAGGTGGGAGGCATAGAGATGGCTGTTTTTTTGTCGTGAAGTAAGTTTTGTTGTCAAGTATGTATTCCTCTTTCTGCATGTTCCTGGAAGAGGTCTCCTCTTCTGTATCCTCAAGTGTAACCCAAAAGCCAACCACAATACAACAAATGCAGAATTATCTCTGTGATGAATTGGTCAACACATAGACAGGTATTGAGTATAATATAGTTGTTAAAGGTGCTATATGGATCAAAAAGGCATAGAATGTCATGAAGACTTTATATTCTTTTTTGTTTTTTTTTTGGTACTGGTGATTAAATCCAGAGTGCTCTACCACCAAGCTACTTTCCCAGTTCTTCTTATTTTCTTTTGAGACAGGGTCTCACTAAGTTTCCCAAACTAGCTTCAAACTTGTGATCCTCTGTTTCAGCCTCCCAAGTAGCTGGGATTACAGGTGTGTGCCACTGTGCCAGGCATGACTTTACATTTTAGTTGCAAAGACAGGACACAAACCAATGAAACTATCAATTAACCAGATTGGGTTTTATACCATGGATAGCATTATATATACTGATTCAATAAAAGACTAACTTGAGAGCTGGTAGTTAGAGGGTAATTTAGCTTGCGATACCTGCTAATTGGCAGGTACACTCAGTATTGAAGAGCTCGAGGAAGCTTGGGCCAGCACCTGTCTGGAGAGAGGTGCTGGCCTGTCTCCAGGGAAATCAGAGGAAGCCTAGTGTTGTCCTGAGCCACAAAGATTCAAGGGACTACATGCAAATGGCTCTAGAACTGTGTATCAACGTGGCTCTGCATCATGAAGAAGCTGGACCTCTGAGATTTAGACAGGAGCAGGACAGAGGTCTTAAGGCTTGAGCCTATAAGCTGGTCCACAGATCCATTAAAATGGGCCAAGGTCTACACAGCATTTCGAGCCCAAATTTAAAAAAATCTAAAGTTAAAAAAACAAAAACAAAAACGAGAATAGCAGGGCATGGTGGCGCATGCCTGTAATCCCAGCACTTGGGAAGCTGAGACAGGAGAATTGGACAGGTTCGAGGACAGCCTCAGCAAGTAGTGAGACTCTCATCAACCTAGTGAGACCCTGTTTCCAAATAAGAAATAAAATCAGACTAGGGGTGTAGCTCGAAGGTAGAATGCCTCTGGGTTTAATCCCCAGTACCACAAAAGAAAAAAAAGAGAGAGAGAGAGAGAATAGTCTAAGTCCTTCTTTCTCTTCCGTCTCCTCCCTCCCTTCCTTCATTCTTTCCTTCTTTGGAATTGAACCCAGGAGCACCCTACCTCTGAACTACATCCTCAGTCCCTCCCCCCCTTTTTGTGGTTTTGGGGATAGAACCCAGAAGCATTCTACCTTCGAGCTACACCCTCAGCCCTAGTTTATTCTTTTGATTTTGAGACAGGGCCTCACTAAGTGGCATAGGGCTTCACTAAGTTGTTGAGGCTGTCCTTGAACCTGCAGTCATACTGTGTCAGCCTCTCAAGGATTGGGATTACAATGTGCACCACCACATCCAGCTGTCCGCAGCCCTTTTTAAAGATTTTTTTTTTTTTTTTAAATTTTGAGACAGAGTCTTGCTAAGTTGCCCACGCTGTCCCTAAATCTTTCAATCTTCCTGCCTCGGACTTCCAAGTAGCCGGGATTACAGCTGCACTCTGCTTCTGTCTTTTTTAAGATGGGGCTGTTTTCTCTAGTTTCCCCCAGTCTCCACCATTTCCTATAATCTCCAGAACTTTTTTACACTAAAGGTAGAGAAATATGATTTTTCCATACTCATATCTTTATCAAAATAAGAACAATACAAGTCTAAAAGGACTGTGTGGTGGAGAGAGAGAGAGAGAGAGAGAGAGAGAGAGAGAGAGAGAATGAATATAGGAAAAAGTCTATTCCTTCGTGTGCATACAAAAGACAGATTTGTTGAAGGGATTCAGTCCACCAGCCTAACTGGTATATACTCCCTGCTAGGCTCCTGCACCCACTGAGTCTGCAGGTAACCGGGCAGGTTATATAACAGAGAAGCACCACCTTGAGAATTGTCTTAATAGCTGAGATTTATTAAAGGCTTATATGTGCCAGGTGTTACTCACTTAACCTTTGCAGTGACCCTGCTATTATTCCCTGCTGCTCAGAGGAGGAAACAGGCTCAGAGAGGTTAACGAACGTGCCTAAGATCACATAGCTACTAGTGAGACAGGATTTGAATGCAGGCTCCCCTGACTCCAGAATCCACATTCACTTTTGCTTTCCCTGTGTTATGAGGCTTTAAGACAGATGTTTCTGGCCAGTGGTGATACGTAGATGCAGTGTGTGTGTGTGTGTGTGTGTGTGTGTGTGTGTGTGTGTGTGTTCTCCCCACTAGCATATAAGCTACAGTAAAGCAAGGGCTATGGTCTGTCTCTTTCCCCAGAGCTGAGCCTGGCAGGTCACACGTGCTCAGTACAGGGATGTGAATGTGTGCTGGCCAGGTGAGCCGGGGCCTGAACCTGTACCTCTGAGCACCACAGCCTGTTGGGGACTCAGGTTGGGCCTTTAGCCTGATGTGGGCAGGGTGAAAGGGGCCGGTGGAGACAACCCAGCTGTGCCACACCTTTGCCTTTCGGTTCTAAGTCTCTTCCTCTTTTCTAAGTCTTTCTTCCTCTGCCCTTCAGAGCATGAGATGAGACAGTTGGTGGATTGGAAAGTAAAGGAAAAAGCAGTAGCTGTGGAGGAAGCGGTCCTTCAGACCACGTGCAGCCTCCCAGTGCTTCCCCCACCCCAGCTGCGAGGACACTGCCTGCTGACCCGCTGCCACAGCCCCAGGGCACAAACCCCTGTGTGGTAGGCAGCTCAATGTCAGCAACGGTTGGGGTGGTAGCCCACCCTGGTGCTCACCTGCCTTAGTTGCTTAGAAACAAACTCTGAAATGAGGGTTTTTGAAAATTTACTTTTATTGGTGTGTTATCACGACACATCATAATAAAAATTCAGAGTGATAGGGTCATACATGCGCACAGCACGTGAGATGAGGATTTGAGAGGTGATTCCAGGAAGCACCGATAGGTGAGTGGGGCAGTGAGCAGAGGAGGGAAGGTAGCTAATCATGGGTGGCTGAGCCTCAGCGCTTTCGGGAAGATCTGGGAGCCAGTGAAGGACACGTCCTTAGACACAGCATATTCAAGGGGCAAGGAAATGGGTATTTATACACCAATTCCCTCAGTCATAGGCTGGAGGCTGCATGATCCTTCAGGCCGGCTATGGGATGGCAGAGAGAGCCCACAGACACAGATGCAGGGACTGGCAACTGGAGTTGGACAGATATGCACTGAATGGTGTGGGTGAAGAGATGTGTGTGTGGGTGGGTGGGTGGGGCACCAACTGCATTTGCAGCCCCCTTCTGTCCACATGGGCTGGGTATCACAGGTGCAGCCCGGGTGCTTTGCAGAGAAACTACCCCTGCCTTGTAGCAATTAGCTTTTGCTATGTAACAGACCGACCCCAAAATTAGTGCTTAAAATAACCACTTAGTTAGCTTACAATCCAGTGAGTGGGCTATTTGAGCTAGGCCGAGCTAGATGGTCTGGTCTCAGCTGGGCTTACTTGTGCATCTGTGGTCAGCTGGCAGAAGGGCTGGGGGCTGCTGGTCTGAGATGTCCCCTGCGGGACAGCCGATCTCTGGTCCACATGATCTCTCATCCTCCTGCAAGCCAGCTGGGGTGTGTTCTCGTGGTGGCAATGGCACTCCAAGAGAATGAGAGACAGCGTGAGCAGGGCAAGGGCTCTGGAGGGCTGGGCTTGGACTGGCGCGTCACTTCTGTCATGTTCTATTGGTCAGAGCAAGTCACCAGGCCAGCTCAGCTCAGGGGTGGGGAAGGAGAGTCCACCTTTTGATGGAAGTAGCTCCTCAGTCATATATAGGAGGAGAGATACAGGGAGAGGAACACTCATAGCCAGTTTTGCAAATAATCTACCACATGCCCATGTCCTTAGGCAGCTTGTGATCTGGTGGACAATCAAAACCAGTGTTTGTTCTTCTATTTTAGACATAGTAGGAGTCAGAAGCTGTGTGACTCAAGTGTGGGAAAGTCTCTGTCCTACAATATCTCTTTCACCAAAGCTTTCTGTTAGACCTTGTCCTTTGCTTTGGTCATCTTTAAGAAAGCAATTGTTTCTGAGGGGGAGCACATTATATCTCTACTTACTAAGCAGTAATTCCATGTGGGCAGGGAGAACAGAAAAGACTCGAGTTCAAATTAAGTTAGTTGGGTCAAGGACATATAATTTGTATTTTAGCAGCTTCCGTGTGTGTGTGTGTGTGTGTGTGTGTGTGTGTGTGTGTGTGTGTTGCTCGAGATGGAACCCAGGGCCTCATGCTTGCTAGGCAAGTACGCTGCCACTGAACCACACTCCACCCCCACCCTACCCTCAATAGTAAGACATCAAGTCCACGGTGATTGTAAGGGAAGCCCCTCTTCCGAGTCAGGAAGCAGAAAAACATTCGCGGAATATCTCTACCTGGGAAGCCCAGGGCAACGGGCTCGATGGTTGTTCCTCTCATTCATTGACAGACAACTTTTCTTCTCTGTATGTCACTGCTAGATCACACCCTCCTTGAAGCTCTTGTAGTGATAACAGCAAGCACCTACTATGTGCAGGAGTGGGGCGGGGATGAGGGTCAGGCAAGTGAGACACCTGGTGTATCTAATTGAAGGAGGCATTCCGGTGCCCACCCGTCACAAGCAGGGCCCGAGAGCGAGTACCTTGTCCTTGTGAATACTGTTGTCACCCTGATGCCACCCTAGGTGTGTCTATGCGTGTGTGTGCACATGTGTGTGTCTATGCGTGTGTGTGTGTGTTACTGGGGATTGAATCCAGAGTCATTCTATCTCTGAGCTACACCCCCAGCCCTTTTAATATTTTTTTTGTTTTCGCTGGGCATGGTAGCCCACTCTTGTAACCTCAGTACTTGGGAGGCTGAGACGGGAGAATCATAGGTTCACAGCCAGCCTCAGCAATTTAGTGAGACTCCGTTTCAAAATAAAGAATAAAAGTAGGACTGGGGTGTAGCTCAGAAGTAGAATGATCCTGGGTTCAATCCCCAGTACCACAAAAAAAAATTTTTTTTTTTTAAACAGGGTCTCTTTAGGTTGCTGAGGCTGGCTTTGAACCTATGATTCTCTTAACTACCCTGTGCTTTGGGTTTTGCCTATCTGTAAAGTGAGGCTGTTAGCAAAGATTATATGAGAAAACATGTAAAGAACTAGGGTAGGCCAGGAGCACCCCTGTAATCCCAGTTCTTGGGGGGCTGAGATAGGAGAATTGCAGGTTCAAAACCCACCTCAGCAATGCAGCAAGACTCTCAGCAAACTAGATAAA
>PVLC010026067.1:0-15945 GCA_004027655.1 Graphiurus murinus | reverse complement strand
GGGCTAGGGGTGTAGCTTGGAGGTTCTGGGTTCAGTCCCCAGAACTACAAAACAAAACAAAACAAAACAAAACAACCAGGGTCTCACAAAGTTGATGTGAGTCTGAGTTGCTGAGGCTGGCTTTGAACGTTTGATCCTCCTGTCTCAACCTCCCAAGTACTGGGATTACAGATGTGCGCCACCACACCTGGCTTTTTTGTTTGTTTTAGTTTGATGACTTTAACATTTCTTCTCAGACCATTTCCTCAAGGACTTTAACAGGGCCCGCAAGATAGGGATAAAAATGGACATGGTTTTAATTTGATGCATTACTTATTTGTTCCTTGGTGATGTGTGTATGTATAATTTTTAGCAATCACCATTGAATTTCTTACTTTTAGATGCAAATATTAAAATTGAATTATTTCTGTGTAACCCTAGCCCTAATTCTTGGGAGGCTGGGATAGGTTCAAAGCCAGTCTTAGCAATTTAGGAAGGCTTTCGACAACTTAGTGAGACCTGTTTCCAAATAAATAAAGTAGGGCTGGGGGTGTAACCTGGAGGTAGAATATTCCTGGATTTAATCCCCAGCATCACCATAAAAAAAAAAAAAAGAAAAGAAAAAGGGGGGGCGCTGAGGAGCCAGGCATGGTGACACAGACCTGTAAATCCCAGTACTTGGGAGGCCGAGATAGGAGGATCACGGTGGGCAGCGTCCTGGGCAGGGGCTCGGGCAGATGCTGGGGTCTGGAGGTGTGGCCCAGGCCAGTGCACCTGCCGGGCTCGAGCCAGCCCTGGCTCCAGCCCAGCATGTGAAAAAAAGAAAAACCTCACAGAGAGCAAAAACACAACAAAAAAGAATCGCCTTGCACATATAGTATTTTAAGAACTTTAGCCTAACTTAGTGTTAGGTAAATAGTGTTAATTCTTTTGAGAATGTGGAACTTATTCCAAAGTGTCATGTGACATTGGCCTAAAGATTTGTTCATCCCTCGGCAGTCATGTGCTCTGTCATTCTGGCTTTATCCTAAGTTAACTTCAAACTCTTGGCTGGTTGCTGTTGTGACTCATATCTGGGGCTTTTATTTATTGCTATTATTGTTGTTGTTGTTATTGTTATTGCAATACTAGAGATTGAACCTAGGGGCAGTCTACCTCCAAACTACACTCCCAGCCCTGTTGTTTTGTTTTTAATTTTGAAACAGGATCTCATTAGGTTGCTTAGAATCTCACTAAGTTGCTGAGGCTGACCTCGAACCTGAGTGTGGTGGCACATACCTGGAATCCCAGTACTTGGGAGGTTGGAACTAGAGGATCGCAGGTCCTCAGCAACTTAGTGAGGCCCTCCACAACCTACTGAGATCCTGTTTCAAAATAAAGAATAAAATAGGGCTGGGGGTGTAGCTCAAAGACAGAACACTCCTGAGTTCAGTCCCCAGGACCCCCCCCCCCCACACACACACACAGAACAAAGCCCAGGGCTTTACTGTTAGGTCAGTCTTAGAGAAGATATAAAAGGAGTACATGACTGCTTTCTGACACACATTTGTCTAGATCAACTCTCAGAATGTCCAAATCCTAGGGAACATCCACCTGAATTCCAGGGCCCATTATCTACGAGTTAGCACTTTATTTTACACACACGCACATGCACACATGATATTTTTTTTTTTTTTTGGTTTTTTTTTGGCGGTACTGGGGATTGAACTCAGGGGCATTCTACCTCCGAGCTATACCCCCAGCCCCATTTTTTATTCTTTATTTTGAAACCAAGTCTCACTAAGTTGTGGAGTGCCTCACTAGGTAGCTGAGGCTGGCTGCGAACCCGGATCCTCCGGTCTCAGCCTCCCGAATGCTGGGCACACATGATATTTAATTCATTAACTTATTTAATTTTTGCATAACTAGGGGTTAAACCCAAGGGCACTCTTCTTCTGAGTTATACTCCCAGTTCTATTTTTATTCTTTATTTTGAAACAGGGTCTCATTAAGTTGCAGAGGGCTTCACTAAGTGCTGAGAACCTTCCATCCTCTTGTCTTAACCTCCCAAGTACTGGGATTGAAGGTGTACACCGCCACGCCCGGTAGGATGGATGGTGTAAATTGTAAACTAACTGAAAGTTCTACCAATGGACACAGGTGAAAATTGAATGACATGTCAAGTAGTGTTCTAGATGAAAAACCAGTGGCACAGTAACACCCTGGCTCTCAGCCATTGCGGGATCAGCTCAGGACTCGGCCTGAGTCACTTGTCGCTTGCCGGGGAGGCTCTTTCTGTGCCTGGCATTCTGGAACCAGACCCAGCCTGCTGGTGAGGTCTGCCGTGCGCCTGGCTGGGCTCCCACCGTCCTCATGACTGCCCGCCTCCAACGCCTCCGACGGCCAGTGACATGCTGGCTCCTACACAGTGATCAGTTACCACCCCAGAAAGGAGGGCATGTCGCCTATCGCACAGATGAGAGGACTGAGGCTCAGAGTGGCTTCTCAAGGCCACCCAGGTGAAGAACGGAGAGAGGGGACAGGATGCTTTTACGAGCAGCCAAGCCAGAGGACCTGCCCGGCCACCACCCGTGTAAGAAATGAGCCAATGGAGCCAGGCGCGGGCCAGAGGCCTGTGATCCCTGTATTTGGGAGGCTGAGACAGGAGGATTGTAGGTTCTAGGCCAGCCTCAGCAACTTAGTGATTCAAAATAAAAACGGCGAGGGGTATAGCTTGGAGATAGAAAGCCCTGGGTTCAATCCCCAGCCCCACAAGAAGAGAAAGAGAAGGAAAAAAGCAAACAAACTTCCGAGGTTTGAGCAAACCGGCGAGAAGCAGCTAGATTGTTTCCCTGTCTTACAGTAGAGTTGCAATTTACAGAAACAAAAGCGGAGAGCAGAGTCACCGTGGATTTAGCCCTGGGCTGTGCCGGTCAGAGGGCAGGTGAGTGTCAACTCGTTCCTGCCCCGCCCTGGGCGTGTGGGGGGCAAGTTTCCAGCCTCCATTCTCAGCAGAGGACACTGGGAGAGAAAACTCTTTGCAGCTCTTGGTTCCAAAGTGGCTATTTCAATGCCATGTCAGTCCAAAGCCAGGAGGGTTTTTTTGTGTGGTACTGGGAATTGAACCCAGAGGCGTTCTACCTCCGAGCTATACCCCCAGACTGATTTTATTTCTTATTTGAAAACAGAGTCTCACTAGGTTGCTAAGAGTCTCACTAAATTGCTGAGGCTATCTCCAATCCTCCTGTCTCCGCCTCCCAAGTACTAGGATTACAAGTGTGCACCACCACGCCCGGCTGAGCCAGGAGTTTTTGGGGGGTGTGCTTATCTGTCTTATTATTTCACTCTCAGGGTTCCGATCTGAGGCAAGCAGAGGCTGTCTGGAGCAGATGGAGCTGCCATACTGTACAGACCACAGCACGGAGTCCACCTCTCTACCCCTTGCTGCTTCCAGTGAGGCAGACACAGGGGAGCCAGGTGTGGTGGTGCACACCTGTCATCCTAATGCTTGGGAGGCTGAGACAGGAGGACCCCAGGTTTGATGCTAACATCAGTAACTAACCCAGGCCCTCAGGAACTTGGCCAGACCCTATTTTGAAATAAAAACCAAGAACCAGGCACGGTGGTGCATGCCTGTAATCCCAATACTTGGGAGACTGAGACCAGAGGATCCAGGCTCACAGCCAGCCTCAGTTAC
The DNA here is from genome assembly GCA_004027655.1 of Graphiurus murinus. Lineage (NCBI taxonomy): Eukaryota > Metazoa > Chordata > Mammalia > Rodentia > Gliridae > Graphiurus > Graphiurus murinus. The sequence goes on along the minus strand of PVLC010026067.1, from coordinate 12,290 downwards.
TTAGTGAGGCTCTTTGCAACATAGTGAGACCCCGTTTCAAAATAAGGAATAAAAACTAGGGCTGGGGGTGTAGCTCGGAGGTAGAATGGCCCTGGGTTCAATCCCCAGTACTGCAAAAAAAAAAAAAAAAAAAAAAAAAAAGAAAGGAAGAAAGAAAGAAAAAATATTGTGGCACACACCTATAATCCTAGTACTTGGGAGGCTGAGACAGGGGGATTGCAGGTTGGAGGACAGCCTCAGCAACTTAGTGAGGCTATCAGCAACTTAGCAAGATCCTGTTTTCAAATAAAAAATAAAATAGTGCTGGGTAGAAGGTTCTTGAGTTCCACCTCTAGTACTATCAAAAAAAATAAAGTAATACATAAATAAAAAGGGCTGGGGGTGTAGATAGAATGCTCCTGGGTTCAATCCCCATACACACACACACACACACACACACACACACACACACACACACACACACACATACAGCCCAGGGGATAGTGCCCGGGCTAGGCCACCTGCAGGATGGCCCAGGTGCCTTGACTGAGATCTGCCAGGGAGGTCACAGGAGGTCAGAGCCGGCCCACACCCTGTGCCTCTGAACTTCTGCCTCGATCTGGAGGAGTTAGACCAGGTTTCTGTTACACAACAGGATAAACAAGATGTTCCCACACTGCTGGGCTAACTCTCAAGGGGAATCGTACACATCCTGGTCCCTGGCGATGAGCCAGGCAGGGCGGAGAGGACCGGCCAACTTCCTCTTCCCATTCAGGACCCTGGCTAGGTCCTCAAGCCAAGCCTGAAACTTTAACTGGTCAAGTCCCATAAAGAGGAAAGAAAGACATGTGTCCCCACGCCAGCCACCTGTGCCCCAGCCCGTCACCTAGTCATTGCAGCTAAGTCTTACTGCCGCCCGACACGGAGGCTGGGGTGAAGGTGGCTGGCCCCAGCAAGCTCTGGAGATGTGAATCCAGCCCTGACTTTCGCACCATGGGGTCTTCGCACCAGAACAGAAGACCCTAACCCTCACCGCAGGATCCTTTCTCCAAAGCAGGAACGGGGTCTGCTCCCTGCTCTCCAGGTGCCCGGCCCACTGTGAGAACCCCATCTGTTTACACAGCGAGAAACCAAGCCAGGAACATTCTACCACTGAGCTGTACCCCCATCCCTTAAAAAAAAAATCAAAACAGTGTCTTGCCAAGTTGCTAAGGCTGGCCACGAACCTGCCATCCTCCTGTCCCAGCCTCCCAAGTGCTTGGGATTACAGGCCTGTGCCACTACACTTGGCTCAGAGTCACCTATCTGAATGTTAGGTCTCCCTCAGAGGTCACGGGCAAAGCTCTGACCAACTTAATCAGGGCCTGTGTCTCCTCATTGGATGAGACTCCGTAGCCGGCAGCCTGCAGCCTTCGTGGGCCCTGTGGTCAGTGACCCAGCGCAGCCGAGGGTTTCAAAGTTCCTGTTGGCTTTTCCCGACTGAGGAGATCAGTGCTGGCACTCAGTTCTGCTCCTCCCTCAGGACAGCCAGCACTGATAGCAAAGGGACAGATGACCCATTGTTCTTCCCTGGACTCTTTCCTAACCAAGAACTGGCGTGTGCTAGAGAACAGACTTATAGACAACACAGAAACTCATCAGAGATGGGAAAATTAAATCCCACCACTCTTTTCTGTGGTACTGGGGATGGAAGCCGGGGCATTCTACTGCTAAGCAACACTCCCAGCCCTTTTATTTTTTCCTTTTGAAACAGGGTCTCACTAAGTTACCACTACCTGTCCTTGAATCTTCAATCCTCCTGTCTCCAACTCCCAAGTCCTGGGATTACAGGGTGCACCACTGTGCCAGTTTTATTTATTTATTTATTTACTTTTTGCGGTACTGGGGATTGAACTCAGGGGCATTCTACCTCCGAGCTATACCCCCAGCCCTATTTTTTATTCTTTATTTTGAAATCGGGTCTCACTAAGTTGCGGAATGCCTCACTAGGTAGCCGAGGCTGGCCGCGAACCCGGATCCTCCGGTCTCAGCCTCCCGAATGCTGGGATTACAAGCGTGTGCCACCACGCCCGGCACTGTGCCAGTTTTAAATGAACTTTTGTGTATACTAAGCCAACTTAACAAGTAGCCCATGCATACTGCCTCTGTTCCAGCTAAATGGCCAACAGGACTGAACTGCTAAGCGAACATCAATCCAGCCCCTGTGGCCACTAAAAGAACAGACTCTACCAGAGGCCATTAGCTCAATACCTGAAATGAGTTGCTATTTCTACCCCTTCCTCTCGTTTTAGTTTGTCACAGTTAAAACAGGACCACTGCGAGTTTCATCCAGTCATAAACAAAAACAAGCCAGGCGTGGTGGCGCACACTTGTAATCCCAGCATTTGGGAGGCTGAGACCAGAGGGTCCGGGTTCTTGGCCAGCCTCAGCTACCTAGTGAGGCCTTCTGCAACTTTGTGAGACCCTGTTTCAAAGTAAAGAATAAAAATAGGTCTGGGGGTGTAGCTTGGAGGTAGAATGCCCCTGGGTTCAATCCCCAGTACCGCAAAAACAACAACAATAAAACAAACAAAAAAGACCCATGGCTTTGCAGGAAAACGGATGGAACTGGAAAACATCATGCTGAGTGTGATCAGCCAGATTTAGAAAGTCGAGGGCCGAGGTTTTCTCACATATGTGGGAGCCAGAGAGAAAAAGGGGAAAAAAGGGGACCTTATGTAGCCTAAGGTGGAGCCAGGCACGGTGGCCCAGGCCTGCATCCCAGTACTCAGGAGGCAGAGACAGGAGGATCACAGGTTCAAGGCCAGCCTCAGCAACTTAGGGAGGCTCTCAGTAACTTTGTGAGACACTATTTCAAAATAAAAAGGGCCAGGGGTGGTGGTGCATGCTGGTAATCTCAGTACTTGGGAGGCTGAGATGGGAGGATTGAAGGTTCAAGGACAACCTCAAGTTAGTAGCAAGACTCACCAACCTAGTGAGACCGACTCTGTTTCCAAATAAGAAATAAAATTGGGCTGGGGGTGTAACTCAAAGGTAGAATGCCCCTGGGTTCAATCCCCAGGACCACAAACAAATAAATAAAAAGGGCTGGGGTGTAGCTCAGGGGTAGAATGTCCCTGGGTTCAATCCCCAGTACCAAATAATAATGATATGATAATAATAATAATGATAATAATAATAATGAGAGGGACCAGTAACTCAGTGAATGGGGATGGGGAAGGGAGGAGGGGAGAGATGGGAGCTGTCAGAAGGAAACAGAGGGCATAATGTCCAGCAGGCCCTGCCCGTGGTGCACACCTGTAATCCCAGTACTTGAGAGACCGATACAGGAGGATCGAAGGTTCATGGCCCGACTCAGCAACTTAGTGAGGCCCTGTTTCAAAAGCAATAAAATAGGGCTAGAGATGTGGTTTGGAGGTAGAATGCCCCTGGGTCCAATCCCCAGTAACACACACACACACACACACACACACACACACACACACACACACACGGACCACTAAGGGACTGAGAATATAGCTCAGTGGTCAGTGGTGGAGTGCAGTATAGCATGTATAAAGCCCTGGGTTCAAGCCTCAGCATTGCCAAAAATAACAAAACAAAGCCAACAAAAACAGGACCACTGAAACTGGGCATGCATGTAATCCCAGTACTTGGGAGGCTGAGATAGGAAGATCATGGGTTTGAGGCCAGCCTCAGCAACTTAGCAAGACCCCATTTCCAAATAGAAAATAAAATAGGGCTGGGGGTGTAGCTCAGCGGTAGAATGCCCCTGGATTCAGTCCTCAGTATTAAAACAAAACAAAGCCAAGCCAAAGCAAGGACCTTGGAGAAGCCCTGGAGCCTGCATTTTGCTGCAGTCCACGAGAACACGTGCCCCCCAATTCCTGGAAAGTGGCTGCTGACGACGCTGTGAAACAGGAAGGAGGAAAAAGAGCAAGGAAACAAATTGTTTCAGGAAGTAGACTGCTTGGGGGAGGAAAAAGAATAAGGAAACAGGTTTTTTTTTTCCCCCCCAGTACTGGGGGTTGAACCCTGGGGCATTCTACCTCTGAGTTACACCCCCAATCCTATTTTTCTATTATTTTTTATTTTGAAACAGGGTCTCACTAAGTTGTGGAGGGTCTCACTAAGTAAGTGAGGCTGACCACGAACCTGTGATCCTCCTGTCTCTGCCTCCCAAGTACTGGGATTTCAGGAAACAGGTTGTTAAGGAAATAGTTATCTCAAGAAAATCAAGATGATAACAATTCTTCACAGAATTTTCTTGGAAATTGTGAAATGGCCTGCCTCCCAGAGGAGAGGGCAAGCACCAAGCCTGTATCTTCCCTGAGAAGCAGGGAGTTGCCAACTTACATGGACATGTGGCATGAAGTGTCGAGCCATGGGTGGCAGTACACGTGAACTTTCCTCGCCCGACAGGTGTGGTGGTGCATACCTGAAATCCCAGCACTTGGGAGGCTGACACAGAAGGATCACAGGTTCTAGGACAGTATGAGTAGCCTAGTGAGGCCCTCAGCAACTTAGCAAGACCCTGTTTCAAATTAAAAAAAAAAAAATTAAAAATAGGTCTGGAAGCCGGGCATGGTGGTGCACGCTTTTAATCCCAGTACTTGGGAGGCTGAGACTGGAGGATCTGGGTTCCCGGCTAGCCTCAGCTACTTAGGCCCTCTGCAACTTAGTGAGACCTTGTTTCAAAATAAAGAATAAAAAATAGAAAAAAATAGCCGGGCGTGGTGGCGCACGCTTGTAATCCCAGCATTCGGGAGGCTGAGACTGGAGGATCCGGGTTCTCGGCCAGCCTCAGCTACCTAGTGAGGCACTCCGCAACTTAGTGAGACTCGGTTTCAAAATAAAGAGTAAAAAATAGGGCTGGGGGTGTAGCTCAAAGGTAGAACGCCTCTGAGTTCAATCCCCAGTACCGCAAAAAAAAAAAAAAAAAAAAAAAAAAAAAAAAAAAAAAAAAAAAAAAGAAAAAAATAGGACTGGGGGTGTAGTTCTGAGGTAGAATGCCCCTGAGTTCAATCCCTAGTACCACAAGAAAAAAAAAAAAAATAGGGGCTAGGAGTATAGCTCATAAAATGCCCTTGGAACCCCCCCCCCCCAAAAAAAAAGGCAGGTGTGTGTGTGTGTGTGTGTGTGTGTGTGTATGTATGTGGAATCTCCATGGATTCAATCCCCAGTGCTGCACACACACACAACAAAACAATTGAGCAGCTCCTAGCTGAGCCCTGGCTGCAGAGCCATGGGTGCCAGGACCACCTGGATCTCGGTGCCCTGGTGAAGAGGGAGCGGTCCACGGCTCTGTAAGACATGGCCCATGGAAGGTCAGGGTGAATGACGGCTGAGCGAACCCCACATTCTGTTGTTAGCTAGAGAAGGGGAGGGCACACAGGGACTAAAGAGCAATACCAAGAGCAGTAAAGCCAAGACAGGAGGGTCAAGGCTGCACGGTCCATGCAGAGAAGTCAGGCCAGGCCTGCAGAGGTGCCGAGCTGCAGGGCCAGTGTCCACCTTGGAGGGGCACCTGTTCTGCGGGACTAGTGTCCGCCCTGGAGAGATGCTGAGCTGTAGGACTAGTATCCAATATGGAGAGGTGCTGAGATGCAGGACTAGTGTCCACCCTGCAGAGGTGCCCGAGCTGCAGGATTAGTGTCCACCCTGGAGAGGTGCTGAGCTGCAGGGCCAGTGTCCACCCTGCAGGGGTGCCCGAGTTGCAGGGCCAGTGTCCACCCTGGAGAGGTGCCGAGCTGCAGGACTATTGTCCACCCTGGAGAGGTGCCGAGCTGTAGGACTAGTGTCCACCCTGCAGAGGTGCCCGTGCTGCAGGACCAGTGTCCACCCTGGAGAGGTGCTGAGCTGTAGGACTAGTGTCCACCCTGTAGAGGTGCCCGAGCTGCAGGATTAGTGTCCACCCTGGAGAGGTGCTGAGCTGCAGGGCCAGTGTCCACCCTGCAGGGGTGCCCGTGCTGCAGGACCAGTGTCCACCCTGCAGAGGTGCCCAAGCTGCAGGGCCAGTGTCCACCCTGGAGAGGTGCCGAGCTGCAGGACTAGTATCCACCCTGGAGAGGTGCCGAGCTGTAGGACTAGTGTCCACCCTGCAGAAGTGCCGGGCTGCAGGACTAGTGTCCACCCTGGAGAGGTGCCTAGGCTGCAGGACCAGTGTCCACCCTGGAGAGGTGCCGAGCTGCAGGACTAGTATCCACCCTGCAGAGGTGCTGAGCTGTAGGACTAGTGTCCACCCTGCAGAGGTGCCGAGCTGTAGGACTAGTGTCCACCCTGCAGAAGTGCCGGGCTGCAGGACCAGTGTCCACCCTGGAGAGGTGCCCGAGCTGCAGGACCAGTGTCCACCCTGCAGAGGTGCCCGAGCTGCAGGACCAGTGTCCACAGCTCTGCATCTCATCCCAGGCAGCTGCGGTGGAGCGAGCCTCCCGCTGCAAGGACACTGCAGACCCAGTGGTGTGACCCACAGGCAGGATCAAGCCTGGCCATCACCAGCCAAGGCCACGTGCTCACACCCCACCGAGACAGCTGGTGAAGCGGTGTTCAACACAGGGCTCTGGAGTCCTCCAACACTTTGAAACAGTATTTTAAAAAGGGATTTAGAGCTGGGGAAGGGGACTGGGAGTATAGCTCAGAGGTAGTGTCCCTGCACATGCACGAGCATGTGCGTGCTCTCACACACACTTGGGAGGCTGAGATAGGAGGATCTCAGCTTCTAGGCCAGTCTCAGCAATTTAGCAAGACCCTGTTTCAAAATAAAAAAATAAGGGCAGGGAGGCAGTAACTCAGGGGTAGAATACCCCTGGGTTCAATCCCCAGTACCACAAAAACAAGCAACAACAACAAAAAACCCCTTAATTTCCAGATGGGCATAGTGGAGCACACCTGTAATCCCAACTTTTGGGTAACTGAGACAGGAGGATGGCAGTTTCGAGGCCAGCCTCAGCAATTTAGAGAGGCCCTCAGCAACTTAGCAAAGCAAGACCTTATGTCAAAATAAAAGATAAAATAGAGTTGAGGCTATAGTTCAGAGGTAGAATGCCCCTGGGTTCAGCCCTCAGTACCTAAAAGAAAAAAAAAAAAAAGTAATTTCTTACTAATGTCACTAGTAAGAGTGATACATTTGCACTGAACTAGCAACTGTATCAAATGTGGAGTTCCTTGTTAGGGGGGACAGCTCTGTGCCTGAGCTACTGGTTACATTTTCTCACTAGTCACAAAAGCAGCCATTGGGAAAGGTATACTATGTAAAAACTTTATAACAACTTCAGGATTTGGCGTGAATGTATCCCAGACAGGACAAAGTGGGCTTTGTCTATGAAAATAAACACTCTGTGAGCCTTGCTGTTCAGAGACCTCAGGACAAGGCCTCCCACAGTTCCCAGGAGGAAAAGACTAACACATGTAAGACTTTGTAACCATTTACAAGCATCTAACCACCACACCCCCATGGATCCCAGCCTTGGCATTTACTACCAGCGCTACAAGTACCTCCTTGCCTTGTTCATTTTCTCTCTTTCCTTCTCTATTCCCCTGCCACCCCACCCTGTCATTACTGGGAATTGAACCCAGGCCATTCTACCTCTGGGCTACACTCTCAGCCTTATTTTATTTTGAAACTAGGTTGATGAGAGTCTCACTAAGTAGCTGAGGCTGGCTGTGAACCTGTGGTCCTCCTGTCTCAGCCTCCCAAGTACTGGGATTACAGGTGTGTACCACCATGTCTGGCCCCAGTACCTCATTTTAAAAAGGTGGGATACACCTGTAATCCCAGTACTTAGAAGGCTGAGACAGGAAGATTGCATATTCTAGGCCAGCCTCAGCACTTTAGAGAGACCCTCAGTAACTTAAGCCCTGGGGGGGGAAAAAAAAGCCAGGTGTGGTGGCGTAGACTTGTAATCCTAGTACTTGGGAGGCTGAGACAGAAGGATCTCAGGTTTGCAGTCAGCCTCAGGTACTCTGTGAGGCCATCTGCAATTTAGAGAGACCCTGTTCCAAAATAAAGAATAAAAATTGGGCTGAGGGTGTAGCTTGGAGGTAGAATGTTCCTGGGTTCAATCCTCAATACTGCAAAAAAAAAAAAAAAAAAAAAAAAAAAAAAAAAAAAAGGGAGGAGAAGGGGCCTGGGAGTACAGCTCAGAGGTAGTGTCCCTGCACATGCGCGCGCGCGCACACACACACACACACACTGATTAAGTTATTTCCCTGGTGAGATGCAGTTCTTTACTAATGGCAGAGGATTGCTTCTAGGAGGCAGAAATCCAGCAAGATCATAATTAACATACTAGTTAGCACTCTGCCTCTGTTTTTTTTTTTTGGCCAGGCAGGGAAGAAGTATTTCCCCTTCAACAGGTTGTTTTCTGCCACTTTGGTTTCTAATCAGGTGCCTGGAAGCGGGTGGATTTCAGGGAACTACAATTTGTCCCTAACAAGAAGCCACCCCCTCAGGGCTTGCCAACTGGGAAGAAACATTTCTTAGGAGGTCAGCATTTCCCTGTGCTTTGATTTGCCAACGTTTCACCAACAATCAGCTTCCGAGAAACACCTGTCCCCAGGAGACCTCATCCACATTTGGGTTTTGGTAAATTGTGGCCTAGCCTTCCCCACCCCAGTGCTGGGGACTGAACCCAAGGGCACTTTGCCACCACGTTCCCAGCTCCCCCTTTATTAATTTTGAGACAAGGTCTCCCTAAGTGGCCAAGGCTGGCCTTGAACTTGAATCCTCCTGCCTCAGCCTCCCCTGCAAGCTGGGATTACAGGTGTGCACCGCCTGGCTGGCTGCTTAGCACAACTGCTCCTACTCCTAGAGCAACCTGTGAGAGGCTAGTGAACTGTGACGTCTTTAGCTCAGCCCACCATTCTTTCCTCAGTGCTCCTGAGGAACCTGCAAGGAGAGAGATAAGGAAAACTTCCAAACAAGAAATGAAATTAGAAGAAACTTGAGCTAAAATTGAAGGCTTCAGAGAAGACATCCCAAGCCACAGGTAGAATTAAAAAATGTGGCAAAATGTTAAAGCTACCTGCAGTGGTGCACACCTGTATCCCAGTACTTTGGAGGCAGAGACAGGTGTGAGGCTAGTCTCAGCAAATTAGACCCTGTTTCAAAGTAAAAAAAAATAAAAATAAAAACAGGGCTGTGGGTGTGGCTCAGAGGTGGAAGGCCCCTGGCTTTAATCCTCAGTATTAAAAATAAATAACTAAATGAATCTAGCAAAAAGTAAACTGTTCCTTGTGCCTAATCTCATGGTGACCCTTGAGTAGCTAGAACTGAGTGTCTTGGCGCCTGTCCACTGTCTAACCTTGAGTGTTCAGGCCCAGCTCCTCTTTTTGACCCAGCCCTGCCTCCTTTGCTCTAGTTTTGTAACCTGACTCTCCCTCCACCCACCACTGGCCCTGATACACACACAGTGCAGAGCTAGGCAGCCCTTAATCCCAGCACTTGGGAGGCTGGGACAAGAGGATTGGATGTTCAGGACAGCCTTGGCAATTTAGTGAGATCGTTTTAAAATAAAATATAAAAAGGGCTGGGGTGTAGCTGGGAGGTAGAATGCCCCTGGGTTCAATCCCCAGTGCCAAATAAATAAAAATACAGAGGAGAGAGAGGGAATGGGATGTCATCAATGAAACCCTACATTTTGAGGCCGTCTAGAAGTGGGAGTGGTGGTGCCCGCCTGCAATCTCAGTACTTCGGAGGCTGAGACAGGAAAATCGCAGGTTGGAGGCCAGCCTCACTCAACAACTTATAAAGGCCCTCTGCAGTTTAGTGAGATCCCGTTTCAAAATAAATAAAACAGGGCAGGGGGTGTAGTTCGGAGGCAGAAGCCCCTGGTTCCATCCCCAGTACTAAGGGGCGGGGGGCTCAAGGCGTTCTGCATCTTTTCTGAATCACTCCGCCCATGTTAGAGAAACAAGACCCCCCTCCAATCTCCATTTAAAGCGACTGCCATGCGGTGCCTAGGATTTTACCAAGACCCGAGCGAAGCAAAGCGACGCCCGCAACTTCAAGCCGGAGTTGGGGCGGGAGCCGGCGCGGGGAGACGCTTGTCGCCGACGGCCCCTCGCACACCCGGCCAGCCCGACCCTCGCGCCCAGGGTCCTCGGGCCGCGTCCGCACCGGCGGCCAGAGGTCTGCGCCCTCCCGCGCCGCCCGGCCACCTGCCCGCGGACGCCGCGCTCCTCCCGGCCACACCCGGCACCTGCGGCCGGCCGGAGGGGACTAGGGCCAGGGGGACAGAGCTCAGGCACAGGCGCGCGGGGACACGAGTCCGGGGACGGGCCCGGGCGCGGGCGCGGGCGCGCGGCACTCGCCTGATGAAGGCTCCGGCGTAGTCGCGGGCGGTCTCCATGGCGCTCCGGCCCCTGCGCGCAGCCACGGCCTCTTAAAGCGCCGCCCGCGCCGCCCGCCCCGCCCCGCCGGCCAGTCCCCGGCTCCCATCCCGTCCACGCCCCTCCGGGCCCCCGCGCCGGGGACACTAGTGCCGCAGATTCCGCGCGCACTTCTGGGGCGGGGGCGGCTGGCGGCCTCGCCAAGCCGGCCCCACGGTTGGTTTTTGGCTGTGAACACGCAGACGGGAGGGCCGCGTGGCGCGGGCGCGTAATCCCTGTGCTTGGGAGGCTGAGACAGGAGCGTCGTAGGTTCTAGATAAGCTTCGGCAACTTAGTGAGACCCTCAGCAACTTATGGAGACCCCCCCCCCAGGTCAGGTGTGTTGATTTTAGACCCAGGACACAGGATGGTAAGGGGGATACCCCGGGGCTGGGGCCCCTCAGGTCGCTCTGGGCGCAGCGAGCCGAGAAAGTTGCAGCAGACGCCAGAGCCTTGGGTTGCGGGAGGTGTCTGGACTTCCTTCTCCTCGGTGGCCTTCGCAGGTGGACCAGGGGCCACATTGAGGACTTGAGTTTCCAGCAAATTCCAGATGCTTCCAGATTCCTCAGACGGAATGTCAATGCAGCTCATCACTGTAGGCCCTGCACAGTGTAAGCTCTTTGAACCCCCCCCTCTGATGCCATCACTCCATTCCTTTGGCTTTTGTATTTTTGTGTATTTCCCTGGTTTACTGAGTGAAAGCATTAAAGTCTGTTTTCCACGTCCTAATGTGAGCTTCCTGAGGCGTGACCATGTTTTATTAATGTCTGTCTCTCCAGCATCCTGTTGAGGTCCTTAGTTGGGGCTTGTCATGGGTTAAATTGTGTCACCTTAGGAAGATGTGCCGAAGTCTTTACTCCGAGTCCTCAGAATGTGACTTTATTTGCAAACAGAGTCTTTACAAATGCCATCGAGTTAACATGAGGTCATTAGGATGGCCCCAATCCAGTATGCCTGGTATCCTCATATAAGTGGGAAATTTGAACACAGAAACATGAACAAAATAAAGAACGCCATGTAAACACGAGAGGAGAGTGCTGGATGATGCTTCCATGAGGGGAGGAGCGGCTTTTAAGGGCCCTTGCTGCTTCAGGGTGGTAAGAAGAGGGTGTGCACAGGCAACTTGGCCTTTTCAGTCACGGTTCCCAGTGGGAGCTGAGTGGCTCAGCCATGGGTTTGGTTGGAAAGGATGATGGAGGGCAGCCGTGGCGGTGAGTGGGGTGTGTGTGTGCGCTTCTTCATGATCAGGTAGGTTCTACACATCAGGTCTTTTAAATGCAGGGTTTCTTTGGGGTAGCCAAGTGGGAGGAAAGAAAGTGTGCTTGCTGGAAAGCTTCCAGAAGAATAGGGCTTGCCTTAGATGGATGGAACCTGTCCTCTGTGTGTGTCCTCTCCCTAGGTGGCCTTGTTAGAAGCAGATTTTAGGGGAGTATTAAATAAATACTCATGAACTCAAAAATAACTCGGCAAGGTACTTCTGCACAGAAAGGTGCACTTACACCATAAAATCGGGACAAGCACACCTCACTGGCACTCCAGGCTTCCTGTTATCCTCCTGACACATCGCCTGTGGTGTCACCCTCATTGGCTGGGGTGAGACCTCACAATCTAATCCGCTTGGCTAGTTTCCCACTGAGCAAGTTTTTTGTTTTTTTATTTAGAACAAAGGAGAAATAGAAAACCTATACTTCCAATAGCAGGGCATACAGACACATGTACAAAAAGTTACAAAATGAAGCCAGACGTGGTGGTCCATGCTTGTAATCCCAGTATTTGGGAGGCTGAGACCGGAGGATCTGAGTTCTCGGCCAGCCTCAGCTACCTAGTGAGGCACTCCACAACTTAGTGAGACCCTGTTTCAAAATAAAGAATAAAAAAAAATAGGGCTGGGGGTGTAGCTCGGAGGTAGAATGCCCCTGAGTTCAATCCCCAGTACTGCAAAA
>PVLC010026066.1:0-23223 GCA_004027655.1 Graphiurus murinus | reverse complement strand
AGAACGGTGTACGCAAGGATTTATTGGGGGGAAACGCAGGAGGAAGCTAATCCAATAGGACACAGCAGAGCTCCCCCATTCCCCTTTGGCCGTGGCTCTTCAGGAGGAAGTCCCTCTCTCTGTCCTGCCTCCCTGCCCTCTGCTAGTCCCCTGCCTGGGGCTGGCCTTCTCTCTCCTACCTTCCCTCCCAAGCTACCTGCCCTTTGAGTACAGCCATTTAACACCCCCCCACACACCATCCGGTATTTCCCCCAAAGGTTTGATTTCTGAGCCACAGGAACAAAAGCTCCTCTTCGATGTTGGGTAGGGAAGGGGTCCATGGATGCGTGCATGGTTCTTTCTCCGCTGTCACATACGTGGAGTCCCTAAATGGCGCATGGCCCTGGAGGCTGTTGGGTGGACAGTGGCTCATCACTGTCGCTGTCATTGGAGGCACTGCTTTCGGGGCCCAGTTACCCTCAGCTGGTGGGGCTCCCCCTAGTTCTGCAGATTGCACATCTGAACCATAGATTTGTTCTAGAACTGGGTTGTCCTGGTGTTCAAATAGCCCAGTGGGAAGTCAGGGCTAATCAGACTTGAATTGCAGCTCTCTGTTCCAAGTCTCTCAGTGGACGTCGACTGGGAACTACAGCTGGTCATGCATCTGCCTAGAACCTTCACTGGCTCCCCAGCGCCCCACTGCAGTACCTATGGCATCCCGTGCACTGGTGGTCTGGGCTCAGCTTGCCTCTCAGCGGCCCCTGAGTGGTCACCTCAGGCTCTTTGGGTACGCTGTACTTGCTGTGGGCAGGACTCTTACCCTGTCTCCCTTTCTCCCTGGGCCGGGCCTGATTCACCCTTCATAACCCAGCATAGTCACCCTCCACCTCACCCAACTCTGCGCAGGAGTAGGAGGCCCCTCCTGGTCTTAGGGACCCCTGTCCTCCCGGTCAGTGGTCAGCACACTTCTGCCCCTGCTCAGAATCCCTGGCTCTCCTCTTGGGAATACCCTCCCGCTCTGGGCTCCAGGACGGTGGGACTGTGTCTGGCTCGCCACCAGTGTGTCCCCAGTACCTGCTGCACAGGGGGAGGGGGTCCACAAACGGCTCGGATGAACGAAGAAAGGAAAGAAGGGATTCTCTTGTCTCGTTCTACAATTTTAGCAAGGAAAGCTTTCGTTCTGGTCCAGGAGGAGTCTGGACATATTCATCTTTTAAACAATCTGACCTCTGGCTTTGAATATAAATTTTAAAATAATAAACAGTTCTCAGTTCTTGCTTCAACATAAAATATGGTTTGTGGAGTTGCTGGAATCCTGGTTGGGTTGAATTTTCGTAAGAAAGTAAAACTTCTCAGTTGGATCAATTATTTGTTCATGGAAAAAGAAAAATCTCCACACAGCAGTTTGGTAAGATTAAGTCCCTCATCTCATCTCCTTTCCTCTGCCCAGATTCCAGATCTGGGATTGACAGCACAAGATTTCTGCAGGGCCCCACAGGAGCCCAGCTCCGGAACAGGTGGGAGAGAGGCCTGGGCTGGTGTATTTTCTGTTTCTACTTTCAGACGATTTCATGCTCTGGGGAAAATGCTTTGAAAAAAGCCCTCCTTCCACCAGCCTTTCAGCAGGTTAGTTTAGCTTAGTAATTAGCAATCACAATATGAGCTGGGATAATTATCCCCAAAAGTCAAAAGAAAAACACAGATGTTTTTTAAAGCGGCACAGTGGAGATTTTGCCTTTCGATTGTAATAATTTAGCATGCAAAATGAATTTGCTGCCGGTTTTTCCTAGGACTCCATTACCAAGGTAGGTTGAGGAAAATCCTACTGTTTTTTTGTTTTTGTTTTGTTTTTTGTTTTTTGAAAAGAACAGTCTTCAATGGGGAGGCTGGGCAAACATATGACAATTTCCAAAATCTCGGAAGAAGCCAGAGAGGCCAGATTGAATAAATTAATGAGTTTTCTGCTCCTGGGATTTGAGTTAAAGCTTTCTCATAATTGAAAACTTGTGGGATGCTCCTTGGTGATGAAATATAAAACTACAGGTGTGTGCTTAAGGCTTGGCATGGCTGCAACTTCCGGCAGAAATTAAGAGTGAAAAGGGTCTGGATGGAAGAATCGATCCCGGCATCCACTCTGAGAAGGCGCAGAGCTGCTCCCTGGATTCCAGACCATTCCTGTGGGCGCCCCTCCCGTTTCCTCCATAACTGTGGGAAGTTATGTATCAGGAATGTCCCGTAGAGGTGAAGTCTAATTTCCCCTCTGCCCTCTGAAGGTTTGCTGGAAAAAACAGACAGCGATTACATGGGAGAAAAGATGTGCACATTTATTGCATGCATAGGGGAAGTCACAAGAGTGTGATAGTCCACTAACCTGGCATGACTAACCCGGCATCTTACGTAGAGAGGACGGCAGGAATAGGGAAGGTGGGGACAATGCTAAATTATTTTTAAGGGGAAGGAACTCAGTGGGCTGGGGGAACATACAAGAGCCTACAAAACAGACAATGGATTGTAAGTGGATTCTTTTTGGCAGTCTGTCTGGGCGCACCGGCCGACATCGGCCCTTCTCCCTGTGCCGTGAATTTGGTCTTCTCTGTGGATGGCGTTTTGGTAGGAAGACTGTGGGCAACTGCTCCTCTCCTGGCAGATCTGGGCAGGTGTGTGAGGGAACTTTGCAGAAAGCCTCTCTCTCTCTCCCTGTCCTGGGAGGGGGACATGGAAGGCCACTCCTTCTTGGTCCTGAAGGAGGATCAGGTAGAACTTGAGTTCCTGGAACTGTGTGAAAGGTGCAGGTCTCTGGGGAAACCGGAGGGGCTTAGCTGAGGTGTGTGTGTGGGGGGGGGGTGTGCTCAGGTTGAGTTTTGCACTGGGTCCTTCCTGCTACCTTTGTCCTGTGCCACCTGGCAGGGCCCTCGGGAAGTTTCATCTCTCTGGGGACTTGGGTCAGGAAATGTGGGTTTGCGTTTGGGATTTGCAGCAGATCCTCTTGTTTTTTTGGGCATAGACCTCTTTCCCTTTCGGGGCCTCAGTTTGTGCCACTGTAAAATGGATGTCGGCTTCCATCCACGCTTTCTAAGTGGTGTCCTGCAGGATTCTCGTTCCCAGAGATGATAACAGATGTTCCACAGAACCAAGAGGACCTAGGGGACAACATCCCTCCCTGGGGTCTCAGCCAGGCTGTTTTGTCTCCGGGGACAGTTAACAATGTCTGGAGACAGTTCCTGGCTATCAGAGGAGGGAGGTGCTCCTGGTATCTGGCGGCAGAGGCCAGGGATACTGTTGACGCCCTGCAATACCTGCGACAGCTCCTGTCACGAAGAATTGTCCAGCTTCAAAAGTCACACGCGCCGAGGTTGAGACACGCTGCCCTGCGGTCCTAGAACCAAGGGGATAGATAGTACGTGCCTGCAGCCTCCCTGCAGTCCAGAGACCCTTTTAACTTTTAAGCCAGCATTCCTGAAATTCATTCACCAGCCTGGGATTAGCATTCCTCAGAACGTGCTGCAGAAAAACCAAATACCATATTAGATGCCACTGCTCTGGCCACGTTGGCCACCACACCCAGGGTACAGGGACGCCAGCAAGGACCCAGGGGCTTCTTGTTCCCCATGCTCGGTGCAGCGGGGCATTCAGAGACAGCATTCAGGAGTTCAGTAATGGCCAGGTGTGGGAAGTTAAGCCAGGGTGGGCTTAGAGTCCATCCCGGATACAGAGCTGAAACCCACACTTGCTCAGTGGCTTACTGGGGAAGAAGGAGGAATGGGGGGGGTGTGCAGGGGAGGAGCTCAGCAAAGATGTGGCCTCTCTGCAGGCTTGCTTAGGCATGACCCCTGGGGAGCTCTGGGGCTTGAGCTCGTGTTGGAGTCAGCTCGGTGCAGAGGCTGGCCTTTTGGGCACTGAGTAAGTCTATTCCACACTGTCTAGGGGAGAGCTTGGCCTCTCAGGAAGGTTTAACTTTGTAGCGATGGGCAAGGCTGCGGAGGCAGCGGCCTGGGCACCAGTGGGCTGCCCGGTTGGCAGGGCTTTCCTGCTTTGTTAGAAGTGGGGAGTGATTCGGCAGGTGAACTATACTGCCATGTCTCCAAGTCGGTTTCCTTCCATACCTTACTAAGAATGGATGAGAGCAGCCAGGCATGGTGGTAAGTGCAGTAACTTGAGAGGCTGAGACAGGAGGTTTGAAGCCAGTCTCAGCAATTTAGCAAGGTTCTCAGCAACTTAGTGAGACCCTGTTTCCAAATAAAATAGGTCTGGGGGTGTAGCTCAGAGGTTGAAAACCCCTAGGTTTAAGCTTCAGCAACACACACACACACACACACACACACACACACACACACACACACCCGGATGAGAGGTATATGTAGTGGTTAAGTGTTTTACCCTTTCCTTTCAGGTAATATCTGGGCTTTTGAATATCTCTCCTTTGGTTTTCTGGGACGCTATTGCTGCTAAAAATTGAGGGGAGCCCACCGGAGTCAGATGGCTGCTGGGGAAGATTACAGAGGGGAAAATCAGCCAACAGAGATGCCAGCCACTTGATAAGTACCTGAATAGGCCAGACCACATGCCAGGGGTGCTGCCTCCGAGGAAGAGCCTGGCGTTCTGAGTGGTCCAAGGTCACACAGCTGGCAGGTATCAGAGAACCAGGACTTCCAACCTGCTCGCTGTACCATTCCCCAAGCAGGCCACATGCCACCTTCAAAGTGACAGGGTGCGGCTGATGACGGCATAAGCACAGACAGACTCTGCGAGTACACGATGGAATTGCTTAGCTAGACTCCTACTGGAGAACATGTGGCTTCAACTTGGGTGCCCACGGAACCTTCTGGCTCCCATACCCCGAGCTTCCTCCCAGCCCCGAGCCCCATCTCGCCTTGAACCATTTCCTGGGTGTCAGCTGCAGCTGCCTCCTCTATCCTTCCCAGCCAAGGGAAGGGCTTCTCAGGCTGACTGGAGGCGGCCTCAGCCTGGAGGGCTGCAGGGCTGGAGCGGGGGAGGCTGGGTTTGGAGGCAGAGGCTCTGCTGCTGTGGAATTTCTAACAGTGCCGTTGTATGCCTTCCTAGACGGATTTACTGATTTTCATGAGCAGCCATTTGTTACTGACCTTTTAGGGTCCTTTGCCCAGATTTTCCAATAAGTAACAACACAATGGATATCTTTGTATATTCAGCTCTGCCTACATCTTGACTT
Organism: Graphiurus murinus; assembly: GCA_004027655.1. Lineage (NCBI taxonomy): Eukaryota > Metazoa > Chordata > Mammalia > Rodentia > Gliridae > Graphiurus > Graphiurus murinus. Next base: position 18,056 of record PVLC010026066.1, on the reverse strand, counting down.
AATTCCCTTGGGATAAGGTCTTAAAAATAATTGCTGGACCAAATTTAGCCACCTCTTTTAGGGTTTTGTGTGTGCGCTGCCAGATTGCTTTTCCTAAGGACGGTGCCAATGGAAATCCCCTCGCTGGGGCGGGGAGGGCCCATCCCTCTGCTTTATCACCGGGACTGGGTAGTCTCTGCTCATCTGTTAGGAGAAAAATGATATCCTAGTATTTGTATTTTTCTGTATTGGTGTTAAAAATTCAAATTTACTTTAAAGATCTTATTGGTGGTGGGTGTGGTGGCGCATGCTTGTAATCCCAATATTTGGGAGACTGAGACAGGAGGATCTGGGTTCATGGCCAACCTCAGCTACTTAGTGAGGCCCTCCGCAACGTAGTGAGACCCTGTTTCAAAATAAAGAATAAAAATTTGGGGCTGGGGGCATAGCTCAGAGGTAGAATAGCCCTGAGTTCAATCCCCAGTCCTGCAAAAATAGAACAGAACAAAACAAAACAAAAATAAAGATCTTATTGGTATTTATAGTGATTCATGAGTGGAATAGCATCTCACCTAAACATTTAGAAAAGGCATTTGTAGACCTAAGCAAAGAAGTGAGCTTTAATAGCAGAAAAGTGCTAAAAAAAAAAAAAAAAAAAGCAGACATTGGAAACAAAAAGTGGTTTGACCATTTCAAAGGTATTTCTTTACAGGGTTCAAGTGGAGGGGACTTCCTTTTCATGCCAGCTAAGACTGATCAGGGATCTACTGTCCTCTCTCTCCTGATTTCTCAGAAGGTCAGATAAACAGCTTAGCTTCGGTTTGATGATGTGGGAGCGTAGCACTCGTGGCTCCATTTAGATCTGATCTGTTGGGGCTTAGTGCAGGAGCTCAGTCCAAACCAAGGGCCTCCCACACATTTTATTTAGGAAATGGGAGACGGAGCATTTTCCCCTGTGCTTTTATGATCATTTGCACTCCTCCTCCTCCTCCCCTTTCTCCTCCCCTTCCCCTCCTCCTTCTTGTGCTGGGGATTGAACCCAGGGGCATTTTACCTCTGAGCTGCACCCCTAACCCTTTGTAGTTTTCACTTTGAAGCAAAGTCTGGAAAAGTCGCTGAGGGGCTTGCTAAGCTACTGAGGCTGGTCTCAAACCCACGAACCCTGTGTCAGCCTCCCAAGCGCTGCTGTGTGCCACCGTGCCTGGCCGTTTTCCTGCCTGCCTCCGTGGCTGGCCCACGCATCCCCTGGTTGTCTCAGGAGTGCCCTTTCCGTCTTAGGATGCCCTTTGTGCTCCGCGCTCAGCCTGCTTTCTCCAGTTTTCTCATCTTGCTGCTGGTCCTCCAGCATGGTGGTTCCCCGGGAAGCAGCCCCTTGGCCGAACCTTGCTCCACCCCACCCCCACTTTGGAAACTGTAGCTCAGCTGGAATGGAGAGTTCAGTGGGGAAGAAGTTCAAGGGGTCAGAGCATATCCTGTTCCTCATTTCACAAATCATGCTGCTAATTGCCCAATTTAGAGTGATTTGGCGTCGCTTGGCAGCAGGATTCGAGTTGCTTCATGCACAAGGACAGCTGAGGATGTGTTTGTTTCATCGGGGGTGTGCACAGGAAGTCGCTTGGGGGCCTCTGGGGTCCAGAGCGCTGCTCTTGAGTGGGGGGGGGGTGAGGGTGTGAGTAAGGGTCCACCACAGGCTGAGCTGTGTGACTCTGAGTTGTCATTTTGCCCCTCTGGGCTCTCCTGCTTGCCCTGCAATGGCGGCAGATGGGAGATGTCCTTGCCCAGGATGGTAATCTGAGTGAGGCCTTTGAAGGGGTTCCCCTTCACCCCGAGTTATGAAATGTGTGGAGTGGCAAAGCTTTATTTTTGCCCTCACTCTGTGTGCTGTGGAATTCAATTTCCTCTCCCTATCTATATAACAGAATTGGGTTTCACAGCGCTGAGCGGGACGTGGCCACCCGATCCCCCCGGGCTGTTTGGGTTCTCTGAGCAGAACTCTGGGTCATGCACTTTGTGGGAATCCTACTGGCTGCAAAGCACAGGAGCGCCCCTCCAAGCCCCCCACATAGATTCGCCCTTCCCACAGGAAATGCAAAGGCAATGGGGGGCTTTTGTGACTAACCAAGCCCAATGGCGGGCTGACCTGGTGGTCACAGGGGAGTGGGGGGACACAGTCTTCACACCCTGGCCCCCTCCTCTGAGGGTCTGGAGAGGGAGAGGACTCAGGTCTACATACACCCGCAGGCACACGCAACACACTCACACACATCTCCACACATGCACACGGACACACAGGCGCACACTTACACACTCACACCTACGCTGGCACGCAGACACAGGAACACACACGCAGATTCACACAACTTGAATACTCATGTGGAGTCACATTCTCACACATTCAGTGGACCCACACATGTGTGCTCTTACACACTCACTTTCAGGGACACACATTCAACATACTTGCACAGACCCACACACAGACGCACGTGTACACAACCCCCCCACACATACTTTTGATACCCATGTGGACTCAACATTCTCACACAGTCTTACACAATCTCATACTCTCTCTCTCTCTCTTACACACACACACATACACACACACACACACACACACACACACACACACACACACACAGGCATTAGAACCTGTGTGTTCAAGACACCACTTGGGCACAGGATTGGCTCCCAGCTTCACCCCCAAGCAGAGACAGAGGACCGTTTAGAACAGGGATCAGCCGGGCGTGGTGGCGCACGCTTGTAATCCCAGCATTCGGGAGGCTGAGACCAGAGGATCCAGGTTGGCGGCCAGCCTCAGCTGCCTAGTGAGGCACTCCGCAACTTAGTGAGACCCGGTTTCAAAATAAAGAATAAAAAATAGGGCTGGGGGTGTAGCTCGGAGGTAGAATGCCCCTGAGTTCAATCCCTAGTACCACAGGAAAAAAAAAAAAGAACAGGGATCAGGGCCCAGTGGCTCCCAGGAAGCCAGAGGACGCAGGCTGTTCAACTGACTGGAGGAGAAGCCCCTCAGAGAAGCCTTTGAGTGTGCACAGGCTTTGCAGAGAGGCCCAGAAAGCAAGGACTAGGCATGGCGGGCACCTCAGAGGGGCACACCTGCCCACGGAAAGGGCTGTGATCATCTGTTAGTCAAATACATTTGGAGCTCCCGTGTGGGTCGGGCTGGGGTGACGTGGACAGGACGGAGCTGGTGTGGCCTTCCTGAAGCACCTGGTCTTTCGAGAGTGAGGCCGGAAAGGACGAGTCAGTCGTGGCTCTGAGAGGCGGGCTGGGTTGTGTGGCGCAGAGCTGCGAGTGGCGGCCTGAGCCTCCAGCAGGAGTGAGCTCTCTGTCACCAGCCGTGTCCAAGCAGGGCTGAGCAGAGCCCAGGGAGGTGCGCAAGGGGCTTTGAGAGCAGAGTGGAGAACTGGATGAGACGCCATGCAAGACCTGTCCATCCGTGACTGATGGGGGGCAGTTCCTTCATCTCCCCGCCTCTTCCCCTCTCCCTCCGGTGGCCATATCTGGTACATTTCTAGTATCCGTGGCAGGAAGAAAGAGCGGTCCAGCAGCCCAGGTGACCCTTGCCGTGTCCAAAATAAAAAGCAAGACATGCTTCAGCAGATGACCCCTTCAAAGTGGGGGGTGGGGGACGGACAGGGCAGTGGAGTGAAGGAGAAAAGCGCAAAGACCAGGGCCCTGCTCTGCAACTAGTCTGCTGTGTGCCTTTAGGCAAGTCACTTGCCCTCTCTGCCTGAGTTGTGCTGACTGGTTTCATGGCCACTCCAGCCCCGAGGGCTGTAAGTAACCCTGGACTGACTGCGCCCACAAAGGGTGGGCAGGCAGGCACACCCTGCAGTGGCTGCCAGCCCAGATCAAATGGCGGGGCAGGAATGTTTTTGGAGTGATGCTATTTATTCCTTTCTGGGTTTCAGAACAAAACCCCAGAAGCAAAAACCACTTACTTCACAGCCCCCAGAGGTTTCTTTGCGAGGCGGATCCTTGCTAACCGAGGACAGCTGCACAGGAATGAGATTTTTCTTTGCACCCACCCCTCCCCCCTCATAGACCTCCACACTGGATATATCACTTATCTGTTGTAAAACTCAAACGATTGCTTTAAATAGATATCCTCAGGGCCCGAGATTTTCCACTAACAGTCAAAAGTAAATGGAAAAGTAAAAGCTTTCAGAAACTTACATTTTAAAAATTGCAAAGAACATGTAGCAAGTTTTACGAAATGATGGTATTATTAACTGCCTAGCTCAAATCCTCCTGGTCTTTGACTGATTTGATACTGGTGATATACCCGCCAGTCAGGCATGAGCTTTGAATGCTCTCCCCCAAAGGTCAGAAAGTGGGTTGATATCCTTTCCCTCAACCAGTCCCACCCCAGGGACCCAAACAGGGCCAGATTCTAGAATAGACAGAGGGCCCTGGGCTTGGAAGAGCCACTTGCTTGGTTTAATGTTCTGTTATCTTAAAAGTCTTAATAATTATTAGACAAGGGATTCCATATAATATGCATCTTGAATTATTTATTTATTTATTTATTTATTTATTTATTTATTTATTTATTTATTTATTTTGCGGTACAGGGGCGTTCTACCTTCGAGCTATACCCCCAGGCCTATTTTTTATTCTTTATTTTGAAACCAGGTCTCACTAAGTTTTGGAGTGCCTCACTAGGTAGCTAAGGCTGGCCTCGAACCCGGATCCTCCGGTCTCAACCTCCCAAATGCTGGGATTACAAGCGTGTGCTACCACACCTGGCTGCATCTTGAATTTTAAAGCCAATAAGAGATCTCAAAACATCTATGACAAAAACAGAAATATAAAGAGAACTTGAGAAACCCACATTCATAGTTTAATACGTCTCTGTTGATCAAGCCAACAACAAAAGAAGTACAGATATTGAATAAGTTTGATTTATGAGATCATACGAAAGTAATCCTTGAGTCAATATATAGTTATGAAATTTTAAGAATGTATGAATGTTTATAAAGATTTATCATATAGTGAATCTTTAATAATGTTTTTTGTTTTGAGTCCTGAGGATTGAACCCAGGGGCATTCAATCTCTGAGCTACACCCCCAGCCCTATTTTTTTTTTAAAAAAAAAAAACAGGGTCTCACTAAATTTCAGAAGGCCTCATTACCTTGCTGAGGCTGGCCTCCAACCTGTGATCCTCCTGTCTCAGCCTCCTAGGTACTGGGATTCCAAGCCTGCACTACCACACCTGGCTGTGATCATTTTTTTAATAGCTACCTTCCCTATAAGACTAGATTCTATGTGTGCTCTGTTTACCGTTTTATCCCTACAGTCTGGCTCCTGAAAGACATACACTGATTGAATGAGTGAAAGGAATTCTAGTCTTGCCACTTACTATCTACCCCTGGGCCAGTTATTTAATTAGTCTGAGCCCTAGTGTCCTTATCTGTTAAATGGGGCCTCCTTCACAGAGCAACATAGGAAACAAACGCAGTACTACACACCGAACTCTTGCGTGGGTCTGGCCCAGACTAAACCATCAAACTGTGGAGGAGCATCACAGAGTCGTGGGATTGGCCCAGACACTGCAGCGTGCCTGCCTGCCCAGCAGTGCCCCCTCCATCACGCCCCCCACCTCTGAAGGCCGGTGCTGCACAGTAGAGGTGCGAGAGGAAATGACGGGAAGGGAAACCTGGCCAGAGAATCTGAAAGGGCTTGACCAGGTGGTGAGTACCAGTGACAAGCCTGGACCATGGCGGGGAGACCAATGCAGCACCCCTGCTCCATCAGCTTTGAGTTACTCTTGCTCACCTCTGCCCCACCTGGCTCCGTGCACTGCTCCCTGTTTTGTGATGAGTCTTGAGTCGATGTGCTTGGACCATTCGCCTGTTCCCTAAGATCCACTATCTGCCTCCCCTATCTTCTTCCCATCCCGGGTGGCTTCTGCAAACATTTGTAATTCCCCGTGGAAAAGGCTTCGTCTGGGCCTTCTTCTTCTTCTTCTTCTTCTTCTTCTTCTTCTTCTTCTTCTTCTTCTTCTTCTTCCTCCTCCTCTTCCTCTTCTTCCTCCTCTTCTTCTTTTTCTCCTCCTCCTCCTCCTCATTATTATTATTATTATTATTATTATTATTATTATTATTTGCAGTACTGGGGATTGAACCCAAAGGCATTCTACCTCCGAGCTACACCCCTAGGCCTATTTTTTTTCTTTATTTTAAAACAGGGTCTCACTAAGTTGCGGAGAACCTCACTAAGTAGCTGAGGCTGGCCGCGAACCTGGATCCTCCGGTCTCAGTCTCCCAAGTACTGGGATTACAAGCATGAGCTACCATGCCCGACTGTCTGGGCCTTTGGCTTGTTCTTTGGTTTCCAGTTAGGTTCAGCCAATGGCAGGTGCTGCTGGCCGAGTGAAAGGTAGAGGGAGAAGTGCAGCCAGGGTGTCCTCTGCCCTCATCTCTCTCTGCTTTGGGGACCATCTCCAGCAGCTGTTCCATTTCCTCCGCAGCTCCAGATTCTTCTGGGACATCCCTGCCCTCGGTCTGGTACACACTCCTCCTTCCCTTTGTCTTTCCAGCGAGGGCTGCAGGAACGGCTTGTTATTGCTGACCTGTGGGGAGTCTCCCCAGACGGGTGGTCCTTTCTGCCCATCCAGCCATTAGTGCTCTGTACCAGATTCTTCCCTTGATCTGCTTTCTGGATTGAAGACCAACTGATGCTCCTTCTCAGAGAAGCCCTCTCTCACCTTCCCGAACTCTTTCTATCATGGTACCCGTTGATGCTCTTCACAGGACTAAACGGTTCCTGAAACAATCCATTTCATATAATTGCGTTCTTGCTTGTCATCTCTCTCTCAATGCAAACGCCCACTCCTTGAGGGCAGGCATGCCGTCCCCTTCACCACCGTGTCCCCAGCACCTTGCAGAGTGCTTGGCACAGAGTCAGTGCTTAGTGAGTGTTTAGGAGCTGTCACCAATCTAATGCGTGGCTTTGGTCAAGTCAGTCAGTTTCCATCCCAAGATCTCATATTCTCATCAGTCAAAAAGAATTGGGCTTGCTGTTAAATATCTAGTGTTAAATGTCTGGGTTTCTATGACTTTGCTTTGCAATTACTATTAAAATTCAGCCAATTTGGAAATAATTCAAAATTTCTAATTTCCTTGTCCAGAGTTGTCAGTTCAGCTAATAAAAGTCAGAAATCACCAGCTCCTTTGAGGGCTTTGTTCTACTGGAAGGCCATTTGTCCTGGAAAGCCATTGCTTGCGTTTCAGCGCTCAAGTGTGTGTGCCCATTAGGTAGAAATGGGGCAGAGAAGCCATCGCTCAGTGTCAGCAATGACCTGACAACACGGGCAGCTTGCACAATCCATTTCAGATACCAATAAATAGGTCGTTAAGGCCGAGGAGACCATCAGAACTCTGCCAAGTTCACAGGAAGCTGCCATTCTAAGCAGTCTCTGGCAGCACGCGGGGAGGCTGCAGCCCTTTGCTTTGAACTTAAGACGGCCACATGCCTAGTAATCATTTCCATGTGTCACCGCGTAACAGTGGAATTCTTTTGAAATATGCATGGGGGATGGATGTGTTGGTGCATGCCTGTAATCCCAGTACTCGGGAGGCTGAGACAGAATTCCAGAGGCTGAGACATGAGGATCGAAGGTTCAAGGCCAGCCTTAGCAACGTAGGGAGACTCTCAGCAACCTAGTGAGACCCTGTTTCAAAACAAAAAAATAAAAAGGGCTTGGAGTGTAGCTCAAAGGTAGAATGCCCCTGGGCACCAAAGGGGGAAAAAAAGAAAAAAGAACAGAAAAGAAAGAAAAAGAAAATATGCACGATACTTCTGGTTTAGGCTGCTTCTCCCACTCCCCGCCCCTCACCTCTGGTCTAGACCCCCTCCCCGCCCTGCCTTACAGTCTTTTCCATGTTTTAGTTTGCTTTTTTTTTTTAGTTTAGTTTATGGTATCTTTGATTGACAGAAGTGGTTTTTTTTTAAACTTAGTTAAATTGTTCTATTTTTTCTTTTATCGTTTATATTTTTCTCTCGTATAAACCATAAAATCATAAACCCCATCTAATCTGAGACAAGAGCCAAATATTTTCCATATAGATCACTAAATTTCCCGGTATCATTAACAGTCAACCCTTTCCTCTTATAATTAGCCAATCTTTTTTGCTGAATAAAAATAGTGATTGCAGATAGCTTCATTCATGATTTTAAACATCAAATGGATGTTTATGTCGATATTTTGTTTATTACTGAGGGTTTTGTGTGTGTGTGTGTGTGTGTGTGTGTGTGTGTGTGTGTGTGTGTGGTTTGGGAATGAAACCCAAGTCCTCACATATACTAAGCAAATGCTCTATTACTGAGTGACATCCCCAGCCCCTATGTAGATATTTTTAATTTGTTTTTTTTTTCTATTAGATTAAGTAAATTGCCATCTTTTTCTAGAGAGCTAGGATCATGAATTTTAAATTTTATCCAATGCTTTTATCTGCCATCAGTGAAATGTTTATATTTTTCTTCAATCTCTTAATATAGTGAAATTATCAATAATTTGCTAATAATAAGCCACCTTCATCTTTCTAAGATAACACAATTTGATGATGAGGTATTATTACTTATAGTCATTGATAGATGTGGATTATTAACATCCTGTTAGGATTTTTACATGTATGCCTGTAAGAGATGTTAACCAGTGATTTCTCTTTTCTGTACTTGCCTTACCTAGTTTTATTATCAAGATTATACTAGCTTCAACAATTATCTCTCCCTTTCAATTCTCTGGAAGATTTTATGTAAGATTATAATTAGAAATTTGATAGAACTCTCCTGTAGAAACACCTGAGTCTAGCAGTTTTAGATGGGTGCTAACTCAATTTACTTAGTGGTCATAGAACTGCTTGGGCTTTCTGTTTCCTCTTGGGTCAGCTTTGGTGCATGAATTCATTAGGACTTAGATGGAGTTCAGGTGTCACATCCTGCAGGAAGCCTGCAATGACCATTCCCTGCCCAGGCTTGGTACTTTATTTTTCTTTTTTTATTTTTTATTTTATTTTTTGCGGTACTGGGGATTGAACTCAGGGGCATTCTACCTCCAAGCTATACCCCCAGCCCTATTTTTTACTTTATTTTGAAACCGGGTCTCACTAAGTTGCGGAGTACCTCACTATATAGCTGAGGCTGGCCTCGAACCCGAATCCTCCGGTCTCCAGCCTCCCGAATGCTGGGCTTGGTACTTTATAGATGCTTACTGTTTTTACAGATGCATTTGAAAATTACCCCTAGTTAGCTGGCCGAACCAAAGTTTATAATGCAATTGGTGGACATCTACTCCACAAATACAGTGGTGCCTGTGAGGGAGTGTTTCCCTGGGGTTTTACAATCCAGAGAGGGAGATGGACCAGAGTTATATTCATTCAAGACAGAGTCCAGGCCCCAAGCAGATCTAGCACACCGAGGTGGGTGTGTGGGATGCAGTGGGCCAGGAGCTACACCCCCATACCACTGCCCCCCAGTCCCATGTGTCATGCCCCATGGTATGGAAAGGTGGATGTGGTCTCAGAGATGACATGAGTCTTTCCTGGTCCAGGGCTTTTGAGATGGACTCAACTGGTCACCAGACTCCACTACAGGCTCAGCCCTTGGGGCTGTTTGCTGGGATGAGGGCAGGACTCAAGCCAACTTGTTGACCACCACAGCAGCCAGGCATGGTGCCGCACGGCTGTAATCTCAGTACTTGGGAGACTGAAACAGGAGGATCACAGTTTGGAGGCCAGCTTCAGCAACTTAGTGAGACCCTGTTTCAAAATTAAAAATAAAAAGGGGTGGGGGTGGGGGTGTAGTTTGAAGGCAGAACGTCCCTGGGTTCAATCCCCAGTACCAAAATAAACAAACAAACTGCAGACACAGCTGAGCATCCAAACCCCCTTTCCAGCTCCTTCAGAGTCCCTGGGATGCCCCCACCTCCCTGACCTCCAGCCACCGGCGCTTATTGAGCAAGCACTTGCTGCCTTGTTCCATGGGGCTCATGGGACTAACAGGTTGAGTTCTACTCTGCAAGGGAGGAGAGAGTCCCGCTCGGGGATGTCTCATCAAAACAGTGACAACATGTGGAATTAACCGGGCGGGTCCATGTTTCTGCATTTCCTAGCAGTGTCTAAATGATGCTCTTGGCCAGCTTGCTCCAGGAGGCCTTCCTCAGAAGGTCACAGCGTGTTTACGTGCCGGGGCTCTGCACTGTGTGTCCTGTGTGTCTAACTCTTCCCGAGAGACACTGACAGGGAGCGGACTGAGAAAAAACAAACTTCTAAAGTACATTAGATAATAACATCACCTTGTTTTGGTATTCTCCTACGCTTTGTATGTATGAGTTTCTAAGCCCTTAGAACCTGTTGATATTTCTTCCAGATACTATCAATAAATAGTATCTAATCAGCTGGGTGCATGCTTGTAATCCCAGTACTTGGGAGGCTGAGACGAGGATCTGGGTTCTTGGCCAGCCTCAGCTACTTAGTGAGGCCCTCTGCAACTTAGTGAGACCCTGTTTCAAAATAAAGAATAAAAAATAGGACTGGGGGTGTAGCTCAGAGATAGAATGCTCCTGGGCTCAATCCCCAGTACCACAAAAAAAAAAAAGAAAGAAAAAGTATCTATTCAGCCATGTGTCACTTTGGGGCAGGCATACATTCTGAGAAATTTATCATCGGGAAATTGGGTCATCATGTGGGAACTTCACAAAGTTGTGTTTACGCAGACTAAGATAGCTATGGCGATGACGTCACTGGGCTATCTAATCTTACAGGTCACCATTGTCTACGTCATCTGTCACAGACTGAATTGTTCCTTATGAGGCTCATGACTGTATTCAAAATGAGAGTTCTCCTCTACTAAGATTAGATTAAAAAGGACTCTCTAGCTGGGCGTGGTGGCTCACACCTGTAATTCCAGTACTCCGGGAGGCTGAGACAGTAGGATCACAGGTTTGAGAACAGCCTCAGCAACTTAGCAAGGCCCTCAGAAACTTAGTGGAACCTGTTTCAAAATTTAAAAAAATAAAATAGGGTGAGGAATGCAGCTCAGATATAGAATACCTCTGAGTTCAATTCCCAGTACCCCCCCCCAAATAATAATAATTAAAAAGGAATCTCTAACAACCGTATGCTGCTTGCTGTGAGACCCCTAATCCCCCTCCAGCCGCCACCCCATGCTGGGGGAGGGGTCCCACGTTGGTACCTGCAGGTACCCCTCACGGCCCCACCTCACCTGGGCTTTCTTGGTCTAGTCAGTTCTTCCATGCCAGGACAATGTCTGTGTTCCTTCTGAGATGACAATAATGGGATGACAGGAACACTGAGTGGTGATTTGGGAAGTATACAAATGTTAATCATACGTAGAAGAACTCAGGCAGGTGTAAATGGTGCCGAAACCCTCTAAACCAGGCACCTCGCAGGAGCCTGAGAAACATTTGTGCAGCGAATGAGTGAGAATGTCACATCCTTTGACTGCGGGGCAGGAAAAAACGATCATACGCTAGCTGACTTTTAAAGTTCCCGATTTTAGCTCGTTCTGGCTTCAAGAAAAGTGCACATGCCCGTGTTCATTTTTAATATCAAGGAACTTCCGAGTTTCTGCCCTTGGCTAACTAGAAAGAGCAGTGACTCTGGAGCGACTTGGCAGAGTGTCAGGAGGACAGGAATGGCTTCCCCCGAGGGTCTGCAGGGAAAATCCCAAGCTGCAGAGCGAAATGCCGCCGATGACGATATTTCCCAAGACTCTTTTCCTTAGCACGTTTTTGGAGCTATTTCCTTTCCTTCTGTCTCTTGTCATTCCATTGCTCGGGACTCCCAGGCTCCTGTCACCCCTTACTCTTTTCCCCTTTTGGGGGTTTGATTCAGTTTTCTTGGGACCAAACTGCACAGATCACTATTCCAGGCCGTGACCTGAAACCTGGGGAACAGAGAGACTGAGAGGGGAGCGAAGAAGGAGCAGCAGGGAGTGGGGGAGGGACAGGGACAGGAAGGGGCGCTCTCTGCCTGCCTGCTCCATTGCTCTGTCCCCGCACCGAGGTCTCTTTCTGCAGCCTCCGCCCATCTCAGCACTGGGCACCAGGGTGGGCACGATCCTGGCCCTGAGCCCTGGTCACTGTGCAAGGCCCCAGAGCCTTTGCACCATGCCACGGTGTTGGGGGGGCCCTGCATTCCCGGGTGGCTGCCTCGGGTTCCCTGCTCAGCAAACCGGATCTAACCAGGCCCCTCAAGCCATCCTGAGCTGCAGCCTTCGGGCTGGAACCCTGCCCAGCGGGCCTCCCTCCTGCTGAGGCAAAGGGGAGTCTCCCGAAGCAGACCCAGCAGAGTCATTTTCAAAGTCCCGGGACTGCAGCAGCTAGTCTAGGGGCCTGAGTCTCCGGTGCATGTCCAAGCCAAGCCCGCTGTGCGTGGGTGTGCGTGCATGCAAGGTCAGCGGTCCCCTGCTCTCTATCCATCTACTCTGGGCAAGCAGCAGCTGCGCCTCCCAGCTTCCCCCAGCAAGTGAGGAGAGCGGCCACTTCCCTGCTCTGTGGAGCAGCCTCAGAGGGCAGGCAAGTGCGTGGCATAGGATGGATTTCTTCCCGGTGATTCTGTGGCCTTTGGGGTGTGTAGAAGAGAATGACGTTGGTGGCATTTGACTTTGAGGCCTGGCCCTCTGCTCCCACACGTGTGTGACACTGTGACATTCTAGCCTCTCTGGGCCTTGCATGCACACCTGTGGAGTCACAGCCACTGCCCACCAGCTTCTTCAGGCTCTGACAAGGCCGGAGGCCCTGGATGGAATTGGCAAAGTCTTCTGCATTCTGGCTGTGTCCCCAACAGCAGAACTGTGCCCTGCACCTCCAGCTTCAGAAGCTGGCAGCCTAGTGTCATGCTTTGGATGGAAAACGTCCCCCCAAGCTCCTGTTAAGCAATGCGGCCAGGTTCAGAGGCAGGGCATAGCTGGAGGAAGTGAGTCACTAGGGGCCTAGGCTTGGGGACTCTCTACGTCCTGGGGCCCCTTCCTCGCTGTCCTTCTGCTTTTGGCCACCACGAGATGAGCGTGCTGTCCCTCCACCATGTCCTGCCACCATGATTTCTACCTTTGGAGCCAGATACTGTGCCCAGAACCTCAGAAACCCTGAGCTCCATAAATCTTTCCTCTCCAAAGTTATGCTTGTCAGGTATTCCGGTCAGAGTGACAGAGAAGCTGACTAAAATACTCAGGTTCCTGTGCAGAGACCAGGAATCAGTTGTTACAAAGAGCAGAGACTGAGAAATGTGGCCCAGCCCCCTGGGGTCTGTGGCCAGGGTGAGACCGGCTCCTTGGCTTCTGATCCCTGGCACACAGGCCTGGACCCTGCAGCCTGGGTTTCTCTTCCTTGATAAATGGAACAGATGTAGGGGGAGGAGGGTGGAGGCCAGGTCCTAGAGGCCTGGGTGCTTCTGGGAGCCTCTCAGGAGGATTTGCAGGGGAATTTAAGTTGCAGCAAGGCTCATAATGGGAAAGCCCTTTATTACATTAATTACCCCTCCTGGAACAGGCAGCGGCTTCCCAGGAAGCTTTTAACATCCTGCATTACGGCCAGGCCATCTCAGGCTCTGCGCAGAGAGGCACGGGGCTCGTCAATTATACATGCCCTGCGTGGCCGCCGAGTCAGCGCCCCGGGAGAGGCTCTGCATTGACAGGCTGGAGTCTCAGCCCCATCGTGACCCCCTGGGACAGGGAAGGAACGTGGCTCGTTTCCCAGGCTGCCCCACTGCGGGCCACTCTCCTTGCCCCGGATGTACCTCCCCCAGAAGCTCCTGGGAGTGGAGAAAGTCATCTGAGTGGGAGAGCTTAAAAGGGACGGTGCCTGCTGTTTGGAGATCTGGTTAGCGGGGTGAACGTGGGGTGGGACGAGCTTGTGGCTGTGGGTTTCGGGGGACCATGCTAGGCCCTGAAGGGGTCACGGTTAGAGGGTCCCCAGGGAAAAGCCTGGGAGAGCATCTCATCACATCTTCAATTTACAACAAGGAGGGACAGAAGGGGGACAGCCCCCCTCCCCCAGGCTGACAGCGGGGCACCAGAGGCTGAAGTTCTGCTGCAGGGAAAGCAGGAGGCTCCGGCAGGAGAAGGCCGCTCCAGTAGTGCCTTCGTCCTCTGCTCGGCCCACTTCATCATCTTCCTCCCCTAGGAGAGGAAATCCCAGCCCAGAGCTGCGGTAGCCAGAGGGCACTGGGTGGCAGAGCTGGGGATGAGCCCGGGTCTTGCACCCCGACTTTCCCTGGGAGGCCCAGGCTGAGGGGGGGGGGCCTCTGGCTGAAGCCGGACTCCCTGCTTTGTCCTTGTCTCTGTTGTCACAAACAACCCTCCATTCTCTCACCATCCCTGGTGGGTGCAGGGCCGGAGCACCCCGACTTTCCCTGGGAACCCCATGCTGAGTGTGGGGGGGCTCTGGCTGAAGCCTGACTCCTTGCACTGTCACAGACGACCTTCAGTTCTGCTGACCGCCCCTGGTGGTGCAGGGCGGAGCCTCCGCAGCCCCACTGGACACGAGGCATGCTGGAGCCCGGCTGTCCTTTGGCCTCGGGGCCACAGGGCCACGGTGAGCGTGTGAGCGTTTGGGAGGCCCAGGCTGGGACTCCTGCGGCCCTGGAGAAGAAGGTGGCAGGGGAGGGAGTGGACAAAGGACTGTCCTTCCTGTTGTTACCTGATCATTGGAACAAGCCAGGCTTCTGCCTGAAGCTTCCAGAAGCTTTTCCCTGCCCTGGTCCCCCACCACCATCTTGCCGAGCCTTTCAAGAGGGCTGAGGGCACCCTGCTCCATCCCTCTGCAGACCCCGCCTCCTTTCTACCTGACCCTCTGCAGCTTGCTGGGGTTGGGGACCGAGCTCAGCAAAGAGGCACCCCAGCTCAGAGGAGAAGCCCAAGGGGTCCCTGAGCCGCCCCCCCATCTCCTGCTCTGCCCTCGGTGAAGCCAGTGTCTCAGGTTGCAGCTGGGGCCCCGGGCAACAGAGCCCTGGCAGGTGAGGGGACAGCTCTGGTGGCTGCAGCTGCCATCAGAATCCTTTCCACACCCCATGCAGGGAAGGGAACCCCGTGAGGACTGGGTTGGGCGGATCAGCGGATGAGTGCTAGACCACAAGGGACGGTGAGGCTGCCAGCCTGCGGAATTTTCCAGAACACACAGGGCTGAGAACACTTGACCAGATGGCCCCGGGGCTGGAGCAGTGGTGTCACGGCGGTGGCTGGCAGCGGTGGGGCCGTGTGCACCGAGCGCAGTGCCCTCTGTGGCTTGCTGGCTGTGGACTGCAGAGTGGATAAATAATTCAAAGGCTTAACATTTATTTCTCAGGCAGCCCCACCACACCTCCTCCGGCGCTAGCTCTGCTGCTGAACGGGCCTCCTGGGTGAGCCCCAGGGTAGCCAGAGGCAAGCCTAGCCCTGACCAGCCTCCCATGGGTGGCCTGGGCTTCTCCAAGGAGGCGCAGCTTCCCTGGGGTCAGGGAGCCTTGGGCTGCTCAGCCAGGGCCCAAGGCAGGGGAGGGGAAGGGCTGGTGATGGGACAGAGGCCCAGTCCATGGCGGCTGGCAGGAGGGACTGCTTGGAAGGGCAAGGCCAGGAGACACGGGGAAGGATCATGGGAAGTGGGGGAGGAAGCTCCTGCAGGCTGGGCACGAAGCACGGGGATCCTCTGCCCCTGGTGGGGGCCCAGCCCACCTCGTCTCTTCCTTCCAATGCCCTGATTAATGTGAAGAACCAGAGAGCTGAGCGCTAGACGCTGTTTCAGGCGTCTGAGGTGGCAGGCTGGATGGGACTTGAACTATCAGTGTGGCTTAAAGCCTGTACTATCGAGGCTGCACCCCGCCCCCTCCCGCAATGTCCGTCATCACCACAATGTCCAGAGCACGGGATCTGGAAAGCCCTTCAGAGCTCATCTGCTGCAACCCTTTCCACTGTTGATGAAGAACTCCAAGCCCAAGTCCCCAGGGCACAGGAAAGTCAGAACTGAGAGGGGTGGGGGAAGGGCGGCTTCCTACCCCCGAGACCCTGGAATGTTCCCTGTGTTTGGAAGTTCCCTCTGGGAATGACCTTTAGTGTTAGCCTCACATTTCAGAGGCGAGCACCCCAGAGACCAGATTCATGTGGCTACCGAAGGCCAGCTTCCACTGTGATGATGCTTAAGATGGGACCTTCGGGAGGTACTTAGATTAAATGAGGTCATGGGGGGGGCATTGTGGGATTAGTTCCCCCTCAAGAAGAGATGTCAGAGGGCTCTTCTTTCTTTTCTCCTCCTTCCCCTCTTCCTCCTCCTCCTCCTCCTCTTCCTCCTCCTCCTTCTTCTTCATCTATCTATCTATCTATCTATCTATCTATCTATCTATCTATCTCCTGCATGCGAAGATTCAAAAATACGCCATTTGTAAGTCAGGAGGAACCCTTGCCAGAATCCAGCCATGCCGCCACCCTGGCCTTGGACTTCTAGCTTCCAGGACTGTGAGCAATAAATGTCTGCTGTTGAAGCCACTCAGCTTTGGTATTTAGTTATTGCAGCCCAAGCCAAGCAACATACCAGCTGTCTGGCCTTTGTTGATCTCTGAACCTCCCTGAATCTTAGATGACATATTTTAAAGAGAGAAAAAAAAAATGCACTTCACGTCTGCATTTGGTTTTGCTCAGAACAGAGCACCACAGCCCTTTCTTTGGGGGAATATTTCCTCCAGTTACATGGCTTGCGGGGAGGGGAGTACAGGCTCACAGGCTCCATGGGGTCTGAAAACCATTGGCACAATGTCGCCAGAGAGAAGCTCCTTGGAGAAGACAGCAAAGGCTAGCAGATCTGTCCTTCTCTCTCCATCGCCCTCTCCTTGTCCACCCCAAGGGCCCCTGCGGCCAGGAGGTGACAGAGGGCTAGGCCATGAGCCCAGGGCCACTGTCTTCCCACATTCGAGGAGGCAGTCAGTGAATTCTGGACAGATGGCAAGGAGGGAGAGGGGACAGCTTCCAAGTCCAGTCTTCCTTTGCATCTATCTCTCCTCAAAGGCTGCGCCTGGGCCCCAGTTCCTTGTCCTGGACCAGGGGGTTGAACAAGACAATCTCCTCGTCCCCTCCTCAGCCTCTGGGACCCATTACCATCCCAGAGTCCACGGCCTGTGTGTCCACATAGGTACACAGCAGGAGCATCCTCAGGGGCCTTGGCCAGCAGTCCTGGCTCATGGGCATAGCAGGGGTCCAGATGCAAAGGCCCGATCCACTTACTCTGGGTAAGAAGCCAGGCCACAATCCAGTGCCTATCCGAGCTCCAATTCCACAGGCGTGCTCAGTTCAGCGGCCAAAAGAAGACAGGGTTCTGCGCCCCGGAGGTCATACAGCTCAACTCCAGATGAGAAGAGATTTGGTGTCTGGCAAGACTACCATATTAAGGGATAATTTTTCTCTTGTTGTAAATCCATTAGCACATTAAAATATCTCAGCTGTGACTTTAAAATATGGAATGCAATTTTCATCAGAGCCCCCTAGGTTAAATTTTTTTCCGTGGTAAATGCAGAAATCTAATGAATCTAACCCCTCCCGTTGAGGATTTTGCTCCCAGCAGCAACTGCTGCGCTCTGACTAGTCCCCGACCTGCAACTAGGATTGCGCTTTCAGAAAAATTTGACATGAACTCTGTGTTTGCCCCAGGCTGGAGCTGAGAGCTGCAGCTAAGAGGTACTAAGAAATACCTACTGTGTACTGGGCCCACTGGGTGTTGAGCCCCCCTGGTGTGGAAAAGATGGAGAGGGAGGAAGGTGGGCTGACTCACAGGTGGTTCACACCCAGACCTCGGCTCACAGTTGGGTGTGCAGGATAGAGACCTGAGAAGAATCGTATGGGCTGGTTCGATAAATATGCATGTCAACCAGTGAGGATTCCAGCAGCGACAAGTTTGGGTACAGCCAGAACATGGTAGTTTATATGCATGACTAGTCTACAACCGGGGAAGTCAATGTACAAGCAGGTGAAGTTCGTGGACAACTCAATAACGCTCTCATTCTACCCATCAAGAAATCAGATTTTCAGCAAACCTGGATCTACAACCACCCTCCAGATCTGGAGCTGGGAGTGC